>AWOL01S0025437.1:23738-61433 GCA_000715115.1 Nicotiana otophora
TACGTGAGGTGCACGAGGGCACTTGTGGGAATCACTCCGGTGCCGATCCATTAGTCCAAAAGATAATCAGGGCAGGGTATTATTGGATCGATATGGGAAAAGACGCGAAGGAATTTGTTCGAAAATGTGACAAATGTCAAAGGTTTGCACCAATGATCCATCAACTCGGAGAGCAACTTCATTCGGTCCTATCCCTATGGCCATTCATGAAATGGGGAATGTATATCGTCGGCCCTCTGCCATCGACCCCAGGTAAAGCTAAATTCATTTTATTTATGACTGACTATTTCTCTAAATGGGTTGAAGCACAGGCGTTCGAGAAAGTAAGAGAGAGAGAAGTTATAGACTTTATCTGGGATCATATCGTATGCCGATTCGGCATACCCGCCGAAATAGTATATGACAATGGGAAACAATTTGTGGGTAGCAAAGTGACGAAATTCTTCGAAGACCACAAAATAAGAAGGATATTATCAACACCGTATCACCCCAGTGGGAACGGACAGGTCGAATCAACGAACAAAACCATCATTTAGAACCTAAAGAAGAGACTGGATGACGCTAAAGGAAAGTAGAGAGAAATCCTACCCGAAGTCATTTGGGCATATCGAACGATGTCAAAATCCAGTACGGGGGCGACCCCGTTCTCCTTAGTATATGGGTCCGAAGTATTGATACCAGTCGAAGTCGGCGAACCAAGTATCAGATTTGGATACATAACGGAAGAATCAAATAATGAGGCTATGAACACCAGCCTCGAATTATAAGATGAAAGTCGAGAAGCTGCTCCCGTCCAATTGGCCACCCAAAAGCAACGAATCGAAAGATATTATAATCGAAGAGCCAAGCTCCGCCATTTCAAGCCCGGGGACTTAGTGCTAAGGAAAGTCACCATCAATACCAAAAATCCGAATGAAGGAAAGCTAGGACCGAATTGGGAAGGACCATATAAGGATCTCGAGAACGTCGAAAAAAGATCGTACATGCTCGGTATTGTAAACGGCAAACAATTATCAAACAATTGGAATGTGTCACATCTAAAGCGATACTACTGCTAAGGTACGACTCTTCCGTATTCATTTACATTTCAAAATTGACCCCTGTAGAAGTTCGATCAGGAGCTAAGATGGATCCCTCAATACGGAGCCTTAAGATCAGAAAGCACGCACTGCACTCTTTTTCCCTTAGACTGTTTTTTATCCCAAATGGTTTTTTTCGGCAAGGTTTTTAATGAGGCAACCAATAATTGTTCTGCACTTACAACAGTATCCGAGGGCTCTTTACAATCGACCTCGAATATTGGGCGGGCATTAGCCCTCAAATATTTCAATTTTCGATGCAAGAAAGTTATTTCGCAAACAACGGGGTTCCAATAGGAAAGGTTGTAAGAGCCAAATGGTCAAGACGAACCATGCTCACGTAGTTGGATCGAACCCAGGCGCAAAACATAAACACATGTATAGTGACTTGCAAAGAAAGTTCTTTACCGACATCTTATATCCAAGAAAAATTCCTCTATTTAGAGATTTATAACGCAAACAGAATTAAGATAAATTCGACCATTAAGCCTGCGGGCTACTTGTATTTCGAGTTCGAGCAAGAATTCACTTGACCATTATGCCTACGGGTTACATTACATCGAGTTCGAATCATTCACTCGACTACTAAGCTTGCGGGCTATTTGTATTTCAAGTTCGAGCAAGCACTCACTCTACCATTACACCTACGAGCTATAGTACATCGAGTCCGAATCATTCACTCGACTACTAAGGCTACAGGCTACTTTTAGATCGAGTTCGAGCAAGCACTCACTCGACCATTATGCCTACGGGTTACATTACATTGCATTCGAGTCATTCGCTCGACTTCTAAGCCTACAGGCTACTTGTATTTTGAGTTCGAGCAAGCACTCACTCGACCGTTACGCCTACAGGTTACATTACATTGAGTTCGAATCATTCACTCGACTACTAAGCCTACGGGCTACTTTTAGATCAAGTTCGAGCAAGCACTCACTCGACCATTATGCCAACGAGCTATATTACATCGAGTTTGAATCATTCACTCGACTACTAAGCCTACGGGCTACTTGTATTTTGAGTTCGAGCAAGCACTCACTCGACCATTACGCCTACGGGCTACATTACAACGAGCTCGAATCATTGACTCAACTAATAAGCCTAAAGGCTACATCACTTCAAGTTCTCGCTTCATTATAGAGGCTAAAAAGTCCAAATCTTATTAAGTATGAATGTTCTCAAAAAAACAAAAGCAAGTCGGCAAAATTATCTATATACAAATTAGTCTACCTGATTTATTACAACGTACATATTAAGGACTAAGCTTCCTGGTCATCCTCAGGAGCGGTCTCTTCTCTATCGGGCTCCGCTCTTACTCCCATCATCATCATCATCCTCATTGTCATCATCATCGCCATCGGAAACCAGGACTTCAGCATCGACTTCAAGTTCTTTGGCCCTTATTATCTCTTCAGCGAGATCGAAACCACGAGCATGGATCTCCTCAAGGGTTTCCCTCCGAGATCGGCACTTAGCAAGTTCGGTAACACAATGTGCTCAAATATCGGCGGTCTCGGCTACCTCTCTTGCTTGGACCTGCGCAGCCTCAACATCGGCCCGATAAATGGCCATGAGTGCATCCGCATCGGCCTTTGTCTTTTCGGCATTAGATTCGGCCTTTGCAAGTACAGAGGCCAACCGAGCCTCAAGCTCCTCTACTTTTCTTGCTTGAACCGGGCCTTTTTCATTCATTCTTTGAAGTTAGGTTTCGGCCGATGATAACTGGGCTCGAGCAGTTTCTTTCTCTGCAGCAAACCGGTCCATACCTTCTTTCCACTGCAAAGACTCCGCTTTTATCACGTCGACCTCCTCACGAAGCTTCCCGATCATCTCAATATTTTGCTGTAACCGTGAGACCGAAAATTTAGCCATCGTTCCGGTATCAAGCCCATAGGCTTTTAAAAGTATCATTACCTGCTCAGACAAGTTGGTCTGATCTCGATAAGCATTGGCCAACTCACCTCGGAGGTATTTTATTTCCTCTTCTCTCTGCCCTAAGAGAAGTGTTAGGTATTTCCTCTCATCAGTAACCCGTTGAAGGTCAGCCTCATATCGACGCATCTCGTTTTGGGACCGAGAGCATGTTTCTCGATGAACTACTGTTGCCTACAAAAGAAATAGGAAACAAAGTTAACAAAAAGTAAACATGAAGATAGTATCGACAAAATAATTTGAAGGCTTACGTTATTCAAAGCCTGCCGCACCCCATGAAAAAGATCCGGTTCATCACCAGTACCGGTAACGTTCTCGACACCGGTAAACAGGTCACGAAAGGGATCCTCTCCATTGTGAGACCTATCTAGATCAAGGTCCCCTAGAGCTTGAGCTTCCCGAATCAACCCTTCGGAAATAAATGGGAAAGGTGGGCGAATCTTCGATTGCTGCTGCCCCAAAAGAATCACTTGGAGCATTCTCTTTGGTTCGAAGGGATTCGAGGGCCCTTTCAAACATATCCCCTATCCGTTGGCTCCGATGAGATGAATCTTTGATCTCCGATAATTCGGGGATTCCACCCAAATTTCTCTCCGGTATATCCTCAGTTCGAGGCAGAGCCTCATGAAGCGTCATCGATCTAGCAGCCGATGGAGAATCGGTGGTTCTCTTCGTTCGGGCCGCCAGCGCGGTCCCATCATTTTCTTCTTCTTCTTCTTCATCATCTTCATCCCTTAGACGCAGAACTGACTCCATGGTCAAAGGAATAGCATTCTTGTTCGGATTACGAGCCGTCCTCTTCTTCGGTTTTGGATCTTCGGGAACGATGGCTCTTTTCCTTTTATTTTCCTTCACTGGCTTTGAGACAGAGGCCAAAGTTTTTTCCTCGTTGGACAAGGGCCTCAAAACTGCATCTTTACCCAGATCTGCATATGGAAAATTTTATTAAGATATTGAGAAACTACCTCGTTCGAAGTATCAAAGAGTACGAGAAAGGGGCTTACCATGATTTTTGGCCTCCCACCGATCCTTTGACAAATCGCGCCATGAGCGCTCGGCGTATGTGGAGGTCGAGATAAGAGCTCGTACCCAATTCTTGAGATCGGGAACTGCTCCGGGCATCCAGGGAACTGCTACATCACAAAAAGAAAAGTGTCGATGATAAAAGAAATGAAAGAACAAAATAGAAGCAATAGCAGGATCACACTTACGTTTCATATTCCACTCCTCGGGAAAGGGCATCTTTTTGGTCGGAATTAGGTCCGAAATCCTCACTTGAACAAACCTGCCCATCCAACCCCGATCCCTGTCCTCGTCAATACTCGAGAACAGAGCCTTGAAAGCCCGACGCTGAAGTTTTATTAACCCTCCTCGAAAATGTTGAGGACGATATAATCGGATAAGATAGTCGAGGGTGAACGGCATCCCCTCGATTTTGCTCATGAAATATCGGATCAGGATAACGATCCACCAAAAAGAAGGATGGACCTGGCCTAGGATTATTTGGTATTGACGACATAAGTCAATAATAACGGAATCGAAGGGACCTAACGTGAAAGGGTAAGTATACACATTCAAAAACCCTTTCACGTAAGAAGTGATATCTTCGTGAGAAGAAGGAATCATTATTTCTTTTTTATCCCAATTGCAATCTTTCTTTAAGTGTTGGAGGTGCTTCTCGGTTATCGAATATATGTACCTCGATATTGGTTCACATCGGCCGGGGGCCGATGAACCTTTATCGAGCTTAAAGTCAGAAGTAAGGACGCACGCCCCGGGAACGCACTCCTCAGGCCGTGGTTCTACCGGTGTATCATTGGCGGCACATTGTGAAGACGAAGCCTTCTCCTTCTGAGAAATGGTTTGTGACGTTTTCGCCAATTTCGAATTCAGGGGTGAGGAATAGAGGAAAGTGACAAAGATTTGATAAAATTGAAAAGGGGCTTTTGCAAAAAGAAATCATAGATTTATAGGTAAGTTAGAGAACATGAAAAGAGATTTGGGAAATTTGGAAGATAGAGGATGTAAAAGTGGTAAATGACAAAAGGAAGGGTTATTTATAGGCTCAAGTGATGGCGGTTCAGTACCACCGCCTGACATGCATTAAATGTCTTGAAAGACTAAACCGACGAAACAACTATCACATGCGTCATGGTCGAACCCGATGGAAACGTCAGGTTATAATCTGATTGAGCCATTAAAAAATCATATCGTTTCTCACCACATTCTTTCTGAGAAATGAGGGGACTATCTGTATACAGTCGAAATAGATTTCGGCCTTCCAACATTCGATCGAGTTCGAATGGTAAGCAACCGGAGTAGGGTTTCAGGAGGAGTTCCGAAGACAGTACAAACGAGCCTCGAGTCCGAAGGCTGATCGAGGAGTTGGCTCGATACTTTTATCAAGCTCGTGGACAAATCGATCCGTAAGGCTTTGCTTCGAGGTCGGAAATGCGCTACGCCCACCCCGAAGGTTGAACTCAAGCCAAAACCGAGGGCTCGGCCCAATAACGAGTTCGAGCCAGTATCGAGCTCACAGACAAGAGCCGTTACAACCGCAATAAGAGAGAGAATCTTGGCGGAAATCGAGGAAGAGACAATTCATCATGGGTCCTCCACTATATGCTTTATTTTATTATAAATAAAGTAGGATCCCTCTATTATTAAATGGGAATCCTTGTAAGCATAGGGGACACCGGAGACACTGTAACAAAAGATCACTTCTCATATTGAAAGATATCTCCTTGTGCTTGTTTTATTTTACCTTATTCATTCTTTTGCTCACTATTCCCATTCTCATAGTCAAGAATACACATATTTCTATTTCTCTATACGATTTGTATCAAATTGTATCACATATCCTTAGAACCATACACAAATTTAACGTTATCTGATTTTTCGGGTAAACATTTTCATATCCTTAGAACCATACACAAATTTAACGTTATCTGATTTTTCGGGTAAACATTCTCCTTTTTCTCCGCCACCACCGTTTTATGGACAAATCCATGTACAACATTTCAACCTAGGGATGAATTCAGGAGTACTGTACATCTTTCTTTGAACTTACTTTCTTAGGGATTTTTTGAGAAGGAGATGAAACCATATATGGAAAACTGAAAGAAGTTGGAGGACAAATATAGGTTCTGTCCGATAATTTGTCCTGGATATTCGTGAATTAACTACTATGTTGAATTCATGGAAAAACACGCCTGACAATCCATAATACTTCAAACTTCATAGTAAAGCTATATTAAAATAGAAAAAAAAAACAAGATCTACCATTTTAGATAATACAACAAAGAAAATTAACTTGTGTTACTTCCTTTCCAAATTTCACTGTGTCGCTATTTTTCAAGATTCGAGAAAAAAACAATCCTTTCAAAGAACTTCGGCCAGGACACGGTATCAATACTTTGGGTGAGATCATAGAACTTTTCGTTCACATGCTGGTAGAAATCAGAATATATGGTGGTCATGGTGTTATTGTTGCTGTTGGTGGCAGTGGTGGAGGGGAGGAGGTGCTAATAGTGGAAGAGAAGTGGGATGGAAGGGGTAAAATGGATTGAGGTCGGTGAGGTGGCATGTCACGTGGTGTTCATTTCATCAAAATATTAGTGTCACTGTCATGTAGGATAAGACGTCCACCTTTGAAAACTCTATCAGATGAGTGGTATATTTGAGGCATATGACTAACGTTGGTGGTATTTTTATACGAATAATATAACGAATGTTAAATGTGATCGTAATAGAAGGGTAACTTTAACCATTTTTCCTACTTTTGGTATCCATATATTGAGAAACTGGTCTTGTAAACCAAATATGCTTGAGGGCCGAGTTTTGCTTAAGAATGCATCACATAAGATATCTTAATCTCGTGAAGAAGTAATCAACTATGAAATTCATTGAACTTGTGGTCATGTTGCAATTCATCCCTGATTAAGAATAAGAATATAATTAATGTGTTATATACCAGGGAGTTTTCCATTGCACTGCAACATCTTAAGTCAAACAAGATTGATTGGCCGAAGATTTAGCGCCCCCCCCCCCCTTCATCTCTTTGAGCTTGTTAAATATAAAAGTCAACATATTCGTTTTTATAGTTTCTCAAAAACTTTAAAGGTCGATTTTGAAGTTGTTTACTTGGATGCTCAAGTATAGAGCTGTCAAAGCGGGCTAGCCCAGCCCAACCTTCACGGACTTTAAATTTAGTGGGGTAGGGTGGGCCGACCCTCTATTTTTATGGGCCTTAAAATGGCCAACCCAACCCAACCGTAAGAGGGCCGCAAGTTAGGGCGGGTCCAGAGGCGGATCCAGTGTGAGAGTTACGGGTTCAATTGAACCCATAACTTTCGACGCAGAGTAGAAATTTATGTATAAAAATTTATTAAAATTGCAAAAATAATAGATTTGAACCCATATGACTTTAAATATATAATGAGTTCAATGTTAAAAATCTTAAAAATTGTACCCATAGAATTCAAATCCTGGATCCGCTTCTGGGCGGGTCGGCCCTTCAATTTTTTTAGAAAAAAATATTTCTTCAAATCTTTAGATATTGTTTTGTGACATAATCTCTTAATCATATGAACGACTTCTGTTTATTAGAGTGTACAAGAATCTTAATATTTGACAAGGAATCTCATAATTGAAATGCAAATTCTCTATTTATCTCTAGCTCTTCTTTTTTTAGCGTTATATGAATAT
This sequence comes from Nicotiana otophora, assembly GCA_000715115.1. Taxonomy (NCBI): domain Eukaryota; kingdom Viridiplantae; phylum Streptophyta; class Magnoliopsida; order Solanales; family Solanaceae; genus Nicotiana; species Nicotiana otophora. Next base: position 31,457 of record AWOL01S0025437.1, read on the forward strand.
TTTTTTAATACTTTTCTTTCACTTTCCTCAAATTTAGGAATTACTTCAATAAGTTTATATGTTAAGGTTTTTAATTTAGGTTTAACATCATTTATTGATTTCATCATTATAGTCGATAAAATTCATGAAATTTGCTAGTGTTGTCAATTTTCTTTGGGTATTAAAACTTGACCTTTTTCTATACTGAAGAGCAATTTAATAATTAATAATATATTGAAGTTACCAAACTGATCATTGGCCACTTAAAGTAATATTTTCTTTTGAAAACAATCATTATTGGCCATTTAAAACTTTCCTAGTTTGTTGATAATTAATCAAAATAAAAACTAATTTTGTCATAATATTACATGCATATCGAAAATATAAATTCTAGTTGATATGCAAGCGTAAATGAGCAATCCAAGGTTGAAAAATGAGGATTATAGTTAATACTTTTTTTAAATATTTAAATTTGAAATTAATTAATTTTTGGTCCAAGGACCGTCCCAAGCCCAGCCTCAGTCAAACCTCAAGGGCCAGCGAGCTAACTTGAGCCGGGTTTATAAGCCTCAGTTTTAAATGGGCTAAAACAATCTTAACTAAGTCCTATTCAAATAGCGGGCTATGTTGGACTGGCCTTACGGGCAAACCCATTTTGACGGCTTTACTGAAGTATTTAATTTCTCCCTTGTTATACACTCTTCATTTTCTTCAGTTTTTGTTTTTCGCAATGGATTGGTGATATGGAATATGCATCTGAACTAAAAGAGGATTCGGTGTTGACAGATGGTGCATTTTGTTTGCTGCTTCACATTCGTATCAACTGTCCGACACGCATTTCTTTTAAATTTTGAATTTGTCCGACACTCTGCCCATAACTAACTAAGCCTGCATATATAATAAGTTAAATGTGTACATTGATTAATAGTAAGCCGAGCAAGCAAGACAGATGACTCGGTCTAAACTAAATTTAGCTAATTAAAAGTGAAATGAGCCTTGACTAGCTGCTTATTGGAATTCCAAATTGCTTCCTTCGTTTAAGTAGAGGTATATCTAGTATTTAAAGAAGATGGATGCACCATTATGTTAATAAAAAGGGCATGGGAGCTAGGGATTTATTTATTTATTAGTTATATAAAAAATTAATTTAAAAGAACTATATGAGGATTGAACATATATAAAAACGAATTAATTGAAAGGAAGTATATGGGGATCAAACCCTTGACATGAGGGACAGAAGAGGAGCACTTAATCACCAATAAGTTATATGAGTCACTTAAGCATAAGTGATCACAAATATATTTAAGTACATAATTTAAAAAATTATTAATGTTTATACATAGCTTATAGGGAGGGGTACATGGGTGCATGTACCCCATCCCCTCCACATAAATACGTCCTTGCATTTAGGGGGTCAAATACAACAATATGCATGCTCTCTTTTTTGTCTTATTAATTTTTTTTTTTCAATTGAAAAATAGATCTACGTGGAATACCTGACCTCATTTATAATCCAGACAGTTCTCAACTTGCTCCATTTTTCCTTCCATGAGATTCAGTTTAATCTTTTCCTACGTCGTTAGAAAACGAAAGGCTAGATTTGCTTTTGCAATCTAGCTACGATAATTCAATATTCCCACAATTATTTACGTGTTAAATTATGTTTAACAAGCATACAAGTCTTCTTCCCCTCGATTTATAAGATCTGTTCAAAGACGGCATTATTTAATAACAAAAGTAATATACTCTTTGTTTCCATTTTGTGATGTACAGTTCCAATTTATACAAGTTTGCTCGTGTGAACATGTTCAAAATTCTACTTGAATAGATCAAGTAACTAACAGATCGCTCTAATTTCAATTTTGTTCATGCACGTAGTCAAAAACTGAGATCGCTTTTCCCCAAAATCTAATATTATAATTATTTGATCGTGGACTGGATTATTTAGCTAACTGTATTAAGATCTTAATCTTCCTTTATGACTTCTAAATTATAGTTATAAACTCTGAACTTGACGATAAAACTAGGATTATATGGAAAATTCTACAACTGACGTGACCAGGGGCGGAAGGGAGTTCAGCCGAACCCGCTTCATTGAAAATAACATTATGTATATAAGATTAATTTTCTTTCCATGCATATATATTAGACATTAAATCACCTTAGCTTTTGCATATTTTTACTTTTTTATTATTTTTTGAATCCTCTTAATGAAAATTTTGCTTCTACCACTGAATGTGACAATTGGGTAATAAAGTGGACGTATATATATCAAGCCGAAGTCATTGCGATACGTATCTGTTTTCGTGGATTTCATACGTTGTTAAATTTGAAAAGCCCTCACCAAAACGGATAAGAAAGTGAAGAAATCCTGCGGGTTGGATTTTCTGATTCAGACATGGTTAATAATGCCTTTAGGAAATTCAATAACAGTTTGTTTTGGAAGTCGTTGTCTTTCCTTAATTATGACTATTTTATCATTAAAATGATGCAAAATGACAGCTCTAGTTAATGATAGTTGCAAGGTTTGATTAATGATTAGTTTATTGAATATTTAGGATTTTATGGACTATATGGTGATTAGACATTTTGATTTTAACTTGTTTTTTCTGACGTAGACTTAATGAAACAAATCTTTCATGATGTAACGATCAGAATTAGGACTTTTTTCGCTTTTAGTTCGCATGAAAAATTATTTATATTTGGTAGCCGAAAAGTGTATAAAATTTATATAATTTTTGTATGTAACATGAAGAATGTATATATATACAAAAAATATATATTCTTTTAACTATTATTTTAAAAGTAGCTATACAATATCATTTTCTAAATTACCAATTTAACTACCTGCTACTTTAACTAAACCAAAATAAGCTAAAAATTGAAGTCGGGTTCAACTTATGAGAATTTCTCTAATTTATACTAGAATTACTCTTGTCTTTTATATGACACCTTCCGAACGCTAGGTTCAAGCAACTTCATTGCACTTTGATCACTTTTACTTTTCAACCCGATCTCTAATTCATAAGTTGAAAAGGCCAAAAAGGATTACCGTCACCTTTGTTAATGTCTATTTTTTTATTTTTTTTTATGTTCGCACTTTTCTTCATTAAAAATGGGAAAGTAGATGATTATAGTGTGCAATTTTAGTTATCTATCCCTTAACCATTAAAAGAATTTCTTATCCTTAACAAGAAATCTCTTCCCAATGCGGGGCTCACAATTTTTAATAATCATTTAATTTACACCGCAAGTGTAACAAAAAGGGTATTTAAAAATAACTTGTACAAGTTATTATTTTGTGGTCATTGTTTACTCGAAAAATGGATAGAGTTGAATTTGTACGTAGTTCTAAGGGTATGTGGTATAACTTGACACAAATCGTAAGAGTAAATAGAAATATCGAATATTGACGGTAAAGAATGAATAATAAACAAAGTTGTCAAGATGATGATTTATGGGTTAAGCAAGATAAATCAATCTATGAAGCTAAAAAAGGATAATTCTTCAATAGAGGAGTGTATGATATCTGAGTTAATGTATGCCAAAAAACTTGATGCTTTACAAGAAGTATAGTCATCCCCTTTATAGTGAGAGATTCTAATTTAGATATAATTAAAAATACATAGTGGGAAACCCATGATAAATCAGTTTTTCCTTAATTCTCGCCGAGAATATCTCCTTTAGTGCGATTGTAACGACTCTTGTCTATGAGATCGATCTTGATCGGACTCAGCATTGGTCGGTATTGGTCAGTTTCCAGTTTTAGAGCTCGATGCGGGTTTGTGGTCAATGCCGACTCGGGGTCCGGTAATGACTTGGGCTCGATATCGGTTGGCCTCTGGCCCTTAAGCTCGATTCCATCTCATCATAGTTCGATTCGGACCCGAGCTCGATAATGAATTTGAACTCGGTATTTGATCTGTACCTGAAATTTGAAGCTCGTTTGTGCTATCTTCGAGTCCCGTCTCAATATTATAAAGATTTTCTTAGACCTATATAATCTCATCTCGATTAATCGTACGAAAACCGAAATCAATTTCGACTGTATACACTCATGTATAGTAATGATAACGACAATCTCACTTTCCTGATGTAAAGCAAGCAAAATATTTACTTGTAAGACTAACATATTTAAATTACCAAAAATAACGACTAGCATATTTATCAGTTTTCTTTTTTGGCTAGTTCTAATTTTGTCATTGCCACATCTTTGAGATCCGAGATCCTTGATATCATATTTAAACGGCAAAATCAGATGGCAATGTGTATAATGCTGCTTTGAATTGAACCTATATATATATATATATATATATATAAAGTAATAAGTCTAGTTAGAGCAGATTGTTTTCACTTTGAGTAGTTGGGTAAATATCTAATCACATCCATATCAGAATCTTATCTTTGAATTTATATCGTTGAAGCCAGTTTAGTAAAAGAAGAGATCTCATGAAAATCTTTGAATATCAAGTAAATCTTGTAAAATAGTTGGTTGATTAGAATTAAGAAAGATAAAGCTTTGTGAAGTTGCTATCTATGCTGATATGACTGTATCCAACCAATGTATGCTGATATCAAAGAATAACTTTATTCACATCCGACGCTTATAGTACTAATTTGACGAACAAATAATAAAATTTATTTACACTAGTGTTCACATAAAACTAATAAGCAATAGACACGTGTATTTTATACACTCTCGTGGTCACTTACTATTTGAATACAAGAAAAGGATATTTTTAGATCCCTTCCGTATTATTTTCAAATCTTTTATGTGTAAAAATGAAGATCTCTCGTAAAAGAAAATTAAAAATTAAAAATAAATTTGTAAAAGACTAGAAAACAAATTTTTTCAGTTAATTAATTAATATTTTTAGCTTATCACTTATTCATAATTAACTGATGTGATTTGGTGTAAACACTGAAATATTTCTCTGTTAATATATATTGATTTAGTGATGCTAAACTAATTAGAAGAAATGGAGAAATCTAATTATTCATTTAGTATCCTAATTATTCATAACGAAGTTTGTATTAGTCGGAGATAGAGATCCTGTCACTTCAGCAGATAGTTGATAGAATATGTTTCATAATAGTGCTATTCCTGAAAGAGAAAAATATGAACTTTATGCCAAAATTTGGTTTCTTTGGCTTTGATATGCCATGTAAATCTGTACGGTCTTATCCCCACTTTTTTGGTTTCCTTCCTTATTTTCATCGAGTGGAATCAGTGAAATATAGTTGTCTTTACTTCTGTCCAATCTACTAATAACTGTAATCATGCTAGTTCCTCACAGTAATTATAGTTTTTCGTCCTTTTGTTCTATTAATAAAATACCTGAAAAGTTCAACTGAATCAAATTTTCGTCTTTTTTATCCATGATATTGTAACGATTTTAGGGCAGGTTCTATAAGTCCAATTGAATCCACTGCGTTAGACTCAGACCTCCTTTTTCTCGAAGGATAGAGAGTTTTTTCAATTAAAGTGATATTAATCAAAATGAGATTATTTATTTGATCAAAGTCGCCACTTAAAATAATTTATGGTGTTCCAAGTCATCGATTTATTTTATAATCCCAAATCGAGGAAATTGACTCTATTATGGTCCGCAAACACAGAAGACCGGGTAAGAAATTCTGTAAACCCGGGAGCAGGTGTGAGGCACTCCCGAGTTCCGTGATTTTAGCACGGTCGCTTAACAATTAATACTTGGCTTAATTATCTGAATTATTACATGTTTTAAACCTATTGTGCATTTTGCCTTTGAACGCTTTTAATTATGTATTTAAATCGCTTTTTATTATTTATGGAATTATTTCTTGAACAAGTTACGATGTCGTACACTTGTCGTTTTGGTATACATTGCAAAACCGCGCCACGTGAAACGCACCCGCGATTTACAACATGTTTATTATTATTGTTTGAAGTTGTGGTCAAGTTGCATGAAACACGCACTCGAATTGGAGTTTACGTATCATGACTATGCCACGAAAATTGTACACATAATCACGATAATTTATTTAAACGCGCCTACGGTAACTAGCACATTCGAATTATTTTTCTAAACTAATTTGAGATTATTGTGAGACCATAAATTATGGAATAGTTATAAAAATGAAGTAAATTGATTATGAGAATATGGGCTAGCTTTGTTCTTAAACAGGAAATGGGCTATCTATGTTATTTATTACTCTAGGCCTGGCAAATTAACCTTGTTCGGCCCAGTTCCGTGTTCATGAAGGCAACATAAGGTCTACTATTTTCCAACTGTGTGTCTAACTATATCTATAAGCTGCTATTTATACTAAAACCTTATCGAGACAGACCTCCAAATTCCAAACCAATTAATAACGAAATGCAAAAAAATGTTTAATTGACAAATTTATTATGGGAAAAAGAAATAAAATAGAATAAAATTTGGAGATATAGAGATAACACCAAGACAACAAACCAAACGTGAACCTCTGGCCTGTCAACCGCTAAACGGAGACCTCACCGGAACCGCTAAACGGAGACCTCACCAGCGAGATCGAACTGCGACCTTGAACCCGACCAAAGCCATGGATGAAGACGTTGGACTGAGAAGTATCGGCTACAACAAATGGGCTTCGAGTTAGTGTTTCAATGGATTTTGGGGCTGTTTTATTGCGTTTTTGAGCTGGAGTTTCCAGCTGGTTTTCATGGAGTTTCGAGGAAGGAAAGTGAAGTTTTGTGTGGATGTAAAGATGGAGAAGAGCTGGCTTTATGGACTTTTATGGCTGTGCTTTTCATTGTATTCCCACAGTGAAGGTGAAAGCAAGTAAAGAAGAAGGGAAAGATAGATCTACTGTTGCTGCACGCGAGAAGAAGAAGAAGAAGAAGAAGAAGAAGAAGAAGAAGAAGAAGAAGAAGAAGAAGAAGAAGAAGGAGAAGAAGAAGAAGGCACTGCTTGGATTTTAGTCCTCAAATCGTTCTCTTTTCCCGGATCTATTTCATCTCTTTTCCATTTTCCCCCTGTTTTTGTTTCCTCCCTCTCTATCTCTATTTCCTTGCTCTCTCTGTTTTTTACGTTCTCCAGATCTGTCATTTCTCAACCTTTATGCCCCATCCAACCTTTAGTGAAGATCTGCTAGGTCTAAAACAATAGAGAGTGGGCGTGGGTTTTTTGACAGGGTAAAAAAGGGGGTCTGGGCTAGGTAGATTCGGAAGGAGTAATTGGACCACCTAACATTTGGCCCAATTTAAAAATCAAATCCTCTTTCTTTGTAAATAAAAATAAATCTTATACTAAAATCTGACACATTTGTTTTTCATTTTCAATTTTCTTAAGCGAACCTACTAAAAGTGAAATAAAGGCTAAAATATATAGGTCAAATGTAAAAGATATTTAACATACTAAAAAGTGATAAAAATTTCAAAAATGGTTAAAAATTAGGTGCTCACAGCATGCCCCTCTTTGCTTGGAAATATGAAGAGTTTTCAGGCAAAGACAAGATGAGTCATGTGACTAATTTTTTACCAAACCGTTATTCAAAAGGAAAATAAAATAAAGGGCGCAACTGAGTCCTGGTCTTGGACAACCTATATATCCCAGGTTATAAGGGAATTATGTCGCGTGTAGTTCAAGGGAAGAAAGGTGGAATGATGAGTTCAAGAGTCGAGTGAGGTACCGTTCAAGGCTCTGGTCCGTGGTCCCTGCCATTTACATCATAAAATGAAAGCGAAAATTACAGCAAAAATAAAAAAAAAATACAAGATCCTATCTACTTCTTGTCTTGAATCTTTCTCGAATCTCCACTTGATCCTTCAACATGAAACTGAAAATTCACCATATTCTTCAGGTGGGCATCCTGTTGACTTGAATTTGAAGAAAACTGAAAGTTGACCCTGTTCTTCAGGCGGGCATCCTAATGCTTGCACTTGAAATAAACTTGAACTTGGAGTAGATTTGAGCTTGCAAGCCTTGTTCTTCAGGCGGGCTTGTGCTACTTCTGATTTGAACTAAAAAAAGCTAGAGGTTACCCCTATTCTTCAGGCGGGATCCTGTTGTCTCTGACTTGAACTTGAAAATTGAAAGTTGACTCTGTTCTTCAGGCGGGCTCCTGGTGCTTCTCTAACTTGAACTTGAAAACTAAAAGTTGACCCTGTTTTTCAGGCGGGCTCCTGGTGCCTCTGACTCGATCTTGAAAAATGAAAGTTGACCATGTTCTTCAGGCGGGATCCTCCTACTTGATCTTGAAAGAAACTGAAAGTTGACCTTGTTCTTCAGGCGGGCTCCTGGTCCTTCTCTGATTTGAACTTAAAACGGATTTCTGAAATATTGACCTCGTTCTCCAGGTGGGTGCCTTTAATCAAAATAAACAAAACGAACAAAATTTTCTGCCCCAGTTTGCACTAGTAAGATTTATGAGTTGTTAGCAAAACTGTAAATCACCTATGCTATTAATGAAGGGTACAATGATGAGAGTAAAACTAAAGACTCGACTAGGATGCTAAAGACTAACAACTTAAAAAAACTAAAAACTAACCCTATTCTTCAGGCGGGACCCCTGAACTTAAAGAAAGCTAACGATTAATAACTTAGGGAAACTAAAAACTGACCCTATTCTCTAGACGGGACCCCTGAACTAAAGGAATGCTAAAGATTAACAACTTAAGAAAACTAAAATTGACCCTATTCTCCAGGAGGGACCCCTGAACTTAAAGAAAGCAAAAGATTAATAACTTAAGAAAGCTAAAAGTTGACCCTATTCTCCAGGCGGGACCCCCGAACTCACGAAAAGCTAAAGATTCTTCTCAACTAGGGGGAATGCCTAGGAGGTATGGTTCTTCTCAACTAGGGGGAATGCCTAGGAGGTATGGTTCTTCTCAAATTGAAAAAATTCTTGAGAGGTGATGATCATCTCGACTAAGGGAATGTCTAGGAGGTAAAAACCTTCTCAAACAGTCTTTGTGCTGACCGAATTTGGGCACGACACCCGAAAAATTCAAGCTTCCAAGCTTTGATTTGGAGATTGTCTTCGTCCCTGTTTCAAACAAAGAAAACTTGTGAGTTTAAAATATGGTGGTTGGTTTGTGGTCTTGACCTTGAGGGAGATTGCTCTTACACTTGCCATGACAACTTTGATTTCAGCTTGGAAGACCTTGCTTGTTATTGACTGATCACTTTTCTGTCAACCCCTACCACAGAAAACACCTTTGATCCATTCAAACCTAATACCCTTTATCTGTTGCATTTTGCTCATGAATTGACATTTACCGAACCTTTGCATTTCACATGAATCCCAAAACACGTCAATTGTCACCAACCCAGGGTGCATACTACTGTTTCCTGACTTGTGCCATTTTGATGTGCTAGCCAGACTCCGCTTTGTGTAATTGAAAAACTGGTAGCAAATTTTGAAGTCATTTCTCATTTGCCTTGACAAAACAGACTCAAAAAGAGGACTTAAACAAGACAAGAGGAACATAATAAAGGGGATAATGGAAGGAGATGATATCTAACAAGAAAATTACAAAGTAAAAACTTATCAGTTGTGGATACCAACTCTAATGACCATGACATGCACTATGGATTAAGTGGCATAAGATGCCAAGCAAGTCTAATGTTCAACTCTTATTGTACCTCTAAGCCGTGAAACTCGGCTTCAATGCTCCGATTATCCTATCTGATTCACGATCCTTATTCGACTTGTAGTGCCCGAAGGGTTTTCACCATCAAGCCCCTCTCATTTTGTTCTTTCTATTAACTCACCGTCGTCGTATGGTGCCTATGAAGGTTTTCATCGATAAGACTCTCATTTTGTTCTTTTCTTCTTATTTCCTCTGATTCTGCAGATGACAAGGCATTAACCATGATAAAAATATCATATGTTCCTGGCATGTCTAACTCGGCACTCTCAAAGATTACCTGGAAGGTCTTTTTTGGACTGTAATGTGACTTTTGGACAGGGTTAAAGAAAGGCATGAAGGCTCAAATTCGAACTAAGACAAAATGGGGTATAACTTTACAACTTTTGGAACCATATTTTATATCAAACAAAACTTCTGCCCCAGTTTCTTTTGAAGTGAGGAATATTTGAATTTTTTGACTTGGTGTGACCGAACCTTAAGGCTGCCTACGTATCTTGTTGACACAAGAATCAGGTCGAACGTAGTCCAAAAGAATACTTTTTGTTGTTGCTATTTTTCTTTTCTTTTTTTTCCTTTTTTATCTCTTTTATTTTTTGAATTTTTCTTTTGGAATAAACTTTCTAAAAGAAACCTTATGGGGAGATGATTTTTTTTTAAATGACTCTAACTTGATTCCAAAATATGGGAGGTCAAAGAAATCAACACGGGCTCAAAAGGGTACCGAAGGGTATAAAGTGTTTGGGTAGCTAAAAGAGGGCCTCCCATTCTCTGAAAGTGCCAAGTACAACACATGCAACTTGAGGATTAAAAAAATAAAGATCATGCATAGCATTTCTTTTGCAGCATCGGCATTGATATCCCAGATATGCCTTTCATCTTTTTTTAGTGTCGTGTCAAGTACAAAACTCTCGTTGGGTGATTTCTTCTTCACAATGAATACCCTCCGTCAATTTGGGACAAACTCCCTTGGCTTTATGTTGTAACTTGATATGTACTTGAACTCAAAGTTGCTTGACTCAAATTGCCTGGGATGAACTCTCTTGTAACAAATTCTTGTCGTCCTATTAACTTACCAAACTATATGCTCCGGTTTCACGCAATTCTGTCTTTGAATGATCTCAAAATGACCAAATCTTTACTTATTTCCCTCAAATGTCCCTGTCATCTTCAAAACTTGTTTCATTGTTTCCTGATTAGACTAACTTTCAAGACCAGGTTGAGAATTCCGCGTGCAAGTCATGTCACTAGAGTCAGCATGAAAAGAACTATAAAAGGAAAAGAGAACTAAACAAATACAGACTAGAAATAACAGAAAATAGGAAATTGCATTAGACATATGGTGAAAGGGTTTGAACAGTGAAACAAGCAAAATGAAACTTAGGTTACAACCTTGGAACAAACCTAGATAACACTAAACGAGTTACTACGACTAAACAAACTAGGCAAAATAAAAGGATGGAAGGGTTTGAGTCACAAGACAATATCCGAATTACAACCCTGAAATAACCCGGACATCAGAAATGACAACGAAATAAACCACCAAAACTCCTCTCTAGCTAGCCAAGAAAGGAGTGTCTTTCCAATTACCAAGCTCGACATCTTAGCCACTGAGTCGCACATTGACATTACCCAGACCTTTACTAATTTCAATCACATTGACCTCAGCAGGTGGCTTTGGGGTCCTCTTTGCCAACTCATTCTTAAGATCAACTTCTGGAACTGAGACTGATAGCATTGAAAACTTCGCGGGCAGTGGCTCACCAAGGAACTTGGAAGAGTTCTCATGTTCATTTTCAAAACAAACCATGCCCACCATATGCGTCTCATTATGAACAGGTAATGGGCTTTGGCTAGTATCCGCTGCATCTGAATTCTGCACAAATATGTCACCTGCATCAATAAGCTTCTGGACTGCTCTTTTCAGATTTCAACACTTTTCTATGCCGTGCCTCGGGGAATTAGAGCAATATGCGCACCTTTGAGAATGATCAAAATTCTTTGGAAGGGGGTTCGATATTTTTATCTGAATCAGCTTCAACATGTCCAATTGCCTTAACCTTTGGAACAAACTGGCATATGATTCTCTAATAAGAGTGAAAGACTTTTCCTTTTGTTCCTGCCTTTTTATTTTGTACTCCGGCCTCGGTTGGAACCTCTTGCGGGTAGGTGATTGATATGCTTGTAGAGGTGGGTAAGACATTTATGGAGGTGGTGCAGGCCATTACGGGTCTGGTGGATGTGGAGCATATGGTGGTGCGCTGTGGATAGAGTACTGGGAAGGTGAGGTATGACTTTGGGGATTTTGTGGAGAAAAGTAGCATTGTGGAGGATTATCTGGAGTACGGGGATATTCATAGGGTCGATATTGAGGCTGAAAGCATTGAGCGGGAACGCCCACTGGGACTTGTCATTGGCGGGGCTCAACAATATCTTTTCTATTTCTCTTTCTCCCCCCCAAACTTACTGAGATGTTCTGAATGTCTTCTGTAGTATCTTTCAATGCAGAATAACTCATGAGTTTTCCTGACTTGATCCCTTCTTCTACCATCTTCCCTATTTTTACCAGATCATTGAAAGGCTTACCTAAAGCCGGGATCAAATGACTGAAGTAGGTGAGTCCCTCAGCTTGTAGGAAAAGCTTAACCATTTCTTCTTCATCAATCAGGGGACTAACTCGAGCAGCTTGTTCCCTCCATCTGAGCCCAAACTCCCTAAAACTTTCCTTGGGTTTCTTTTTTATCTTAGATAGGGAGGAACGGTCTGGGATAATATCTATATTGTACTGAAAGTGTCGAACAAAATCTTGAGCCATGTTATCCCATGTATACCACTTACTCATATCTTGACGAGTATACCATTCCAAGGCTGCCCCACTCAAGCTCTCACTGAAATACGCCATCAAAAACTCATCTTTCCTACCAACACTTCTTATTTCATTGCAATAACCCCTCAAGTGGACCGCTGGATCTCCACACCCATCATACAAGTTAAACTTTGGCATTTTAAACCTCGCGGGCAGATGAACATCAGGGAACATACACAAGTCATTGTAAGACATGTTAATCTGATTTTCCATCCCTTGCATGTTCTTTAAGGATTGTTCTATACCTTTCAGCTTTCTGGATATCTCATCTCGCTCTTCTTTCCTTGTGAACTTTTCATTCTCAACATGAGGCTCATTTTGAGAGTTATGATTATATGAGTCCGGGAGCTGGTGGGCCGACTCTGGGTAGTATTCAAGAGGTTTGAACTGGTGTTCATTGTTAGATCTATGAAAGGAAGGTTGTTGAGAAGTTGTGACAGTGGAGATAATGGATATGACATGAGGGCTACTTTTGGGAAATGTAGTTAGAGAATGAATGATGGAGCTACTAGGAAAGTTGGGAAAGCTATGATAAGCGGGAATATCTGGAGAATATGGTAGATCATCTGACACTATGATCGGGGCTTGGGTGGGGGTAGCATCTAGGAAGCTAGGTGGTGGCGGGGGTGGTGCCTTCCCAGTCATCCAAGCTTGATACATGCCCGCCATGTATTGTCTTAACATCCTTACCTCCTCAACCAATTGCTTTTGGGCATCAATATCAACCAACCCAATTCCGTTGTCGTCTGCCATTGCCTTTCGACTTTATATTGCAGGGTTGAGTTACCAACTTAGGAACCACAAACCAACCACCCTTCTTCTATAATGAAGATAACAAAGAGGAACAAAATGAAGTCATCACGTTAGCGTTAGGGCATTTAACATAATATAATCTCACATTATGTGCAATGCACCTAGTCATAGTTATCGGTTCTAAAATGACTCCAAGGATACGAAGGTCATATTGGCATCATCCGAAGTTCGCTCTTCCTGCCCCCTTTTCTTCTTCACTTTTTGTTTCTCGTGCTCCTTGGTTTTTTATTTTTTCTCTCTTTTTTCTTTCTGATAACCTCTCTTTTCTTTCTTCTCATTCCTCCATCCTATTTGTTTTTTGATTATTCGATCGAACCCAATGTAGGTTGCCTACGTATCATGTTTCACATGAATAAGATCTTGCGTAGTTCGGGAAGATCAGGAATAAAGGAAATAAACTAACTCTTTTTTTGGATTTTGAATTTTTTTTTGTCTTTTTAATTTTCGAAAAAAAGACTTATAAAGAAGAAAGAAAATATTTTTGAAATTTGATTTGTTTGTTTTTTGTTTTTGAGAATTTTTGAAAAGAAAGACTTTTAAAGAAGAAAGAAAATATTTTTCTTTGAATTTCAATTTTTTTTTATATTTTTTCGTAGAAAGACTTCTAAAGAAGGAAAAAAGTATTTCTGAATTTTGATTTGATTTTCTTTTTTCGAATGAAAAACTTCTAAAAAGAAAGAAAATATTTTTGGTTTTAATTTTTTTTTTATTTGGAATTTTCTAAGGAAAGACTTCTAAAGAAGGAATTAAAAGAAAATATTTTTAGATTTTTGAAAATCAGGGGCCGGAACCGATAAGGTTTACCTACGTATCTCACATCCGGTGAGAATTAGCCCCGCATAGTTCGGTCAAAAGCGGGGAATATTTCAAAATCTTAGTCTATTTTTCAACACCTTTTGAGTAAAATCAGACACGGTTCGATTTTTTAACACATGGATTTTATGAGAACCAGGTGAATTTCACTCTCTTATTCTCCTTTTCTTGGATTTGTTTTTTCAATTTTCTTTCCCTATTCTAAAAGTCGGTCAATATACAAACCAAATCAAATAAATGTACAAGTAGCACGTAAGATGTATCAGGATGGTCTTTTTAGTTTCGGGTATACCTGTCCTAGACGGGCCCAACCCCTGTGTTGAGTCCCTTAAGTCAAATGCACGTGATGCAAACAAGCGTACCTACTAGGGATCCAACATGATGTTGTGTTCTTCTAAGTTTAAAACCTTAAAAGTGTGGAGTTCTAGAACCTGGCTTATCCGAGTGGACAACTCGAGCCGGGAAGGGGGGAGGGGCAACGTATCGGGAATCAAAAGGCCATCCAGTTTTGTAACTGATATGATCCTCGTTCTAAATTAGGGGTATAACATTCTAATAGAAAAGAAGCCATGCCAGCGTGTGCTTCCCAGAAAATTCAGAAGACTCAGAGAGAAAAAGGGTATCGTAACAGTTTATATACAGTTCACAGAATATCAAAGCGGTAAAAAGCGGTAATTAGCACATTAGGCTCAAACAAGTTATATCAGACAATTACAAATAGCCAAGTATAATAGTCATTCTAAGCTCGAATTCTGAACCCTGAACCAGAGATTCTGTGTTCGGTCCCAAGCAGAATCGCCAGAGTTGTCACACCCCCTTTTTCCCGAAGGATAAGGAGTTTTTCTAATTAAAGTGACATTAATAGAAATGAGATTATTTATTTGATCAGAGTCACCACTTGGAATATTTATAGTGTTCAAAGTCACCGGTTTATTTTAGAATCCCAAATCGAGGAAATTGACTCTATTATGATCCGCGAACACAGAAGACCGGGTAAGAAATTCTGTTAACCCGGAAGAAGGTGTGAGGCACTCCCGAGTTCCGTGGTTTTAGCACGGTCGCTTAACAATTAATACTTGGCTTAATTATCTGAATTATTACATGTTTTAAACCTATTGTGCATTTTACCTTTGAACGCTTTTAATTATGTATTTAAATCGCTTTTTATTATTTATGAAATTATTTCTTGAACAAGTTACGATGTCGTACACTTGTCGTTTTGGTACACATTGCAAAACCGCGCCACGTGAAACGCACCCGCGATTTACAACATGTTTATTATTATTGTTTGAAGTTGTGGTCAAGTCGCGTGAAACACGCACTCGAATTGGAGTTTACGTATCATGAATATGCCACGAAAATTGTACACATAGTCACGATAATTTATTTAAACGCGCCTACGGCAACTAGCACATTCGAATTATTTTTCTAAACTAATTTGAGATTATTGTGAGACCATAAATTATGGAATAGTTATAAAAAATGAAGTAAATTGATTATGAGAATATGGGCTAGCTTTGTTATTAAACAGGAAATGGACTATCTATGTTATTTATTACTCTAGGCCTGGAAAATTAACCTTGTTCGGCCCAGTTCCGTGTTCATGAAGGCAACATAAGGTCTACTATTTTACAACTGTGTGTCTAACTATATCTATAAGCTGCTATTTATACTAAAACCTTATGGAGACAGACCTCCAAATTCCAAACCAATTAATAACGATATGCAACAAAATGTTTAATTGACAAATTTATTATGGCAAAAAGAAATAAAATAGAATAAAATTTGGAGATATAGAGATAACACCAAGACAACAAACCAAACGTGAACCTCTGGCCCGTCAACATTGAAAGCATTTTGATTAGAGTCTTCGTTTATGATTAGCAAATTAATGACAATAAAATATCAAAATTAACATGTCCAACATGGTTTCCTTCATCTCACATTAACACGATTAAACAGGTAACTCAATGAAATACTGTTAAGGCTAGTCGAAGTACGAAATTTATTTAAAAGTAGAAGAGAATGGACTTTTACAGTTACTTGACTGTTTCCTTCAAAATTCGAACAAGAATGAACCTCTAATCGGAGCCAGAACCGCTAAACGGAGACCTCACCGGCGAGATCAAACAGCAACCTTGAACCCGACCAAAGCTATGGATGGAGACGTCAGACTGAGAAGTATCAGCTACAATAAATGGGTTTCGGGTTGGTGTTTAAATGGATTTTGGGGCTGTTTTATTGCATTTTTGAGCTGGAGTTTCCAGTTGGTTTTCATGGAGTTTCGAGGAAGGAAAGTAAAGTTTTGTGTAGATGTAAAGATGGAGAAGAGCTGGCTTTAATGGAGTTTTATGGCTGTGCTTTTCATGGAATTCCCACAGCGAAGGTGAAACCAAGTAAAGAAGAAGGGAAAGAGAGATCTACTGTTGCTGCACGCAAGAAGAAGAAGAAGAAGAAGAAGAAGAAGAAGAAGAAGAAGAAGGCACTACTTGGATTTTACTCCTCAAATCATTCTCTTTTCCCGGATCTATTTCCTCTCGTTTTCATTTTCCCCTGTTTTTGTTTTCTCCCTCTCTATCTCTATTTTCTAGGTACTCTCTCTGTTTTTTACGTCTTCCAGATCTATCCTTTCTCAACCTTTGTGCCCCCCCCCCAGTGAAGGTCTGCTAGGTCTAAAAAAATAGAGAGTGGGCGTGGGTTTTTTGACAAGGTAAAAGAGGGGGTCTGGGCTAGGTAGATTTAGGAGGAGTAATTGGGCTGCCTAACATTTGGCCCAATTCAAAAACCAAATCCTCTATCTTTGTAAATGAAGATAAATCTTATACTAAAATGTGACCCCTTTCTTTTTTCAATTTTCTTAAGGGAACCTACTAAAAGTGAAATAAAGGCTAAAATATGTAGGTCAAATATAAAAAATATTTAACATACTAAAAAGTGATAAAAATTTCAAGCATGATAAAAAATTAGGTGCTCACACTATGTGAGCATATTCAAAAACTTATTAAATAAATATCGATAAAAAAACTCAGTCATTCTGAACTCGGTGACTCCAATTTGTTGACTCGCATATACTAGCAGGTATAGAGTGTAACCTGCTTTATTCAATAGTGTAACGAAGAAGAGCTACTTCCGGAGAGTTCGATCTTAATTCTTCAAGCAGTATCACAGAAACCTGAAAAATAAATCAATGAAATAAGCAATTTCTGTTGATAATTGGAGAACATATCTACACTATATATAAAATAAGGATCACTCAAATGTTATTTCACTATGTGTATTTTGCACATATTCTTAGATACTGTAATACAATTTTCATGTTTGATAAAATCAAGACAAGAACCCGAATGTAACAAATCTTTAAACATCAGAAGAGTATGTTTAAATTCAAAGAAAACGTGCTCTAACTTTTTTCTTCACAAATGCTGAACCAAGGCTTTGAGTTTGATGAACTTGATTTTTAATTCAACGGTCTTGAAAATTCGATCTTAGACTTGAATGTTTGAAACATGTCAAAAAAGACTTTTTAAGTTTTACTTTCTTCAGAGTTCTCTTTTGCTTTCTTTTGTTACCTCTTATGTCTTTTGGGCATTCTGTTGGAGGACTCTTATATACTTGGAAGAAAGATCGTTGTGTTGTAGACAAACTCTTCTACTTTCATTTAATTGGCTTACAATAAAGTTGTATATAATTGCAAAAAACACATGACTTGCGTTTGATTGGCTTTTTTTTATCTAATAATTTGGCACACGACATAATCTTTGGGATCTCACACAAATATATATCCCCAGACTATTCTAGTTTAAGCGATGCGGCTATTTAGGTTAACTTCGGCCTCTCAATTTTGCCGTACTAATGGGCACTGGACTAATAATAAATTAGGATTTTTTCCTTTCTATACAATGTTTGAAACTTATTAACTAAAATTGTCCTAATTTTATATATTACCCGTCCTAAACAAGGACTATTTATAAATTATATATATTTTACCTTAAAAGGCTCTCAATCCATTATTAGTGCCTTAAATTAAGGGATTATTTGCTTGGAAAAAGGCATAACTGAAGGAAACAATGGTGTTAACCACGTTTGAGTATCTGATGGTGGCAATAGCAGCTCCTTCATCAGAAAAGTGTAGGCCAGAAGTATACAATTCTAGATCGTGCTGAGTTGTTGGAATAGCTTGAGTGATTGGCAAGATTGGCTTGAACATCAAGTGGGTTATGAGCCTCAGAGCGATAAACTTTGGCTACAAAATGCCTGAACCAGTCACAAATTAAATTTGGTATTGAACTCTTTGAAGGTGATTGGCTTTTCCATTGAATGGCTCTTTTGAAGCATTATACTACTGTCCAAAGTTGGATGAAATAAGTTTGATGAAAATCTTCCCCGGCGATGAGCAGTAAAGAGTTTTTAGTATTTACGTGTTTGACTCTCCACCATTGACAGCCATTAAAAAATTTTGAAGTTTTGAATTCGAATTTGGATTTTCAAAAACTATTATTTGTTTGGATTTGATGTTGTGGCAAACAATTGAGAATATTGTTTGGAGTTTATATCTCAATTTTGAGGGTGTTTGGTGAAGATTAAACTTGATTTTGGCTGAATTTCAAATTGAAACTCGAAGAAGAAGAAGAACGCATGACATACCATATACGTACAAAATTATAGTAAAGTTATAGTATAATTGTATGTAAATTATATTCTATTGTATGTATATATATATATATATATATTTATTTATTTGAATGTTGTATGAAAGTTGAAAAATAGTTGTATAATGTATGAATCGTTGTATAAAATTTGTATTTAAGTTATCAATATTATCCTTTTGCATAAAGTTGTTGATATGTATCAAAATTTGTCCAAAGATTTTACGAGGTTAATAACTATCGTGCGGGGTTAGTAAAGTATTCTGCGTCACTTGATTGGTTAACTTACCCAATACACTAATCTATCACAAATTAACGAAACATATTTAAATCAGTACTAAAATGGATACATCGTACTTACAATTAATACTATACAATTTCATGGTACAACAACATACAAATTTAAAAATAAATTTCGTACAAATTTAAAAATAAATTTCGTACAAATTTAATACAAATTGATATATCTACAACAACATACATACTAAAAATAAATTTTATGCAACTAATTATATAGTATACACTTATTTACAACTTATCTACAACTTTCATATATTAGTTTTACCCAGTTAAAATGCATCTACAATATCATACAACTTAAATACAATTTTCATACAAATTTTATACAATATGTCTTTTTGTATATTTTGTATCTGATTTGTATATATTTTGTATGTTGTGTATGTTTCTTCTTCTCTAAAATTCCAATCAACACTCTCTCTTAATACAATTTTGGTTAATTTACCCAATACACTAATCTATCACAAATTAACGAAATATATTTAAATCAATACTAAAATGGATACATCGTACTTAAAATTAATATTATACAATTTGATGGTACAACAACATACAAATTTAAAAATAAATTTCGTTCAAATTTAATACAAATTGGTATATCTACAACAACATACATACTAAAAATAAATTTCATATAACTAATTATATAGTATACACTTATTTACAACTTATCTACAAATTTCATATATTATTTTTACCCAGTTAAAATACATCTACAACATCATACAACTTAAATACATATTTCATACAAATTTTATACAATATGTCTTTTTGTATATTTTGTATCTGATTTGTATATATTTTGTATGTGGTGTGTGTTTCTTCTTCTCTAAAATTTCAATCAAAACTTTCTCTCTTAATACAATTTTGATACATATCAATAACTTTATTTGAATGTTGTATATATATATATATATATATATATATATATATAACTACCACGGATACAATTTACATATAATTATACTACAATTTTACTACAATTTCGCAAGTATATTGTATGTCATGTGTTCTTCTACTTCTTCTTCGAGTTTCAATCTGAAATTCAGCCAAAATCAAGTCTAATCTTCACCAAACACCCTCAAAATTGAAATATAAACTCCAAACAATATTTTTGATTGTTTGCAACAACATCCAATCCAAACAAATAATGGTTTTTGAAAACCTAAATTCGAATTCAAGGCTTCAAAGTTTTTTAATGGATGTCAATGGTAGAGAATCAAACACCTTCAAAATTTATTGATTAACAATTTCAATTTGAATACCAATTGTGCAATATGAAAGGAAATTGCTAAGTTAAAACTCTATAGTAAAACGATTGTAATCCATTGATGAATTCCGTTTAAAACATACAACATGAAAAGATAAAAAATAGAGGACATCACATGAAGAAAAATTGAAAAAAGAACAGAGAAGAAGAGAATGAGAGACAGAGACTGACGGAGAGAGAGAGAGAGAGAGAGAGAGAGAGAGAGAGAATGCAGGAGGGAGAGAGAATAAGGATAAAAAATAATTGATTCTTTATTCAATTCCTAATATAAAAGGTTACTCATTTACTTCCTAAAGTGTATATAATTGATAAATTGTATATGCCTATATAATTAAATTGAAACTTAAGTAGGGAGGGTTATAAAGTTTCAAATAGTGTATAGGAAGGTAAAAATCCCTAATAAATTTAACTTTAAAAGTCCAAGAAGATTGTTTGACCCAAATAGAGCTAGACTTTGGCACAAGGACAAAAATACCCCACTATCAAAACTTAATGACCCTACCATGCCCCCAAACTAATTAGGAAAAATGACACTGTATAGCCGTTGTAAAAATAATAGCCGAAAAATATATAAAATTTGTATATGTTTTGTATATATACACATTCTGTATGTTATATACAAAAATTATACAAGTTTTATACACTTTTTCGACTATCAGATATAAATTATTTCTGGTACAGGCTAAAAGTGATAATACCCAAACTAATTACTTTTTCTTTAACAGTTCATTTGGGAGTTATTCTTTAACAATATGAGCTTCCTTTGAGTCTTCTTAAGATATATAAATATATGACTATTCGGAGCATGCTATATTTCGAAATTATCAATTCTTTGAAATTTTAAAAAGTTATATTGGAACATGGAATACAAAATGAACTAGAACAAAATATTTATTTAATACAAATAATATGCCCACAAGAAGAAAAATATAAAATTTGTAGTTTGCATAAACCATTGAAATTTGACGAAAAATAAAACAAAATATACTATTGCGTTATATTTAATGTATCACCATATATTGTATAGTATATCGTGGTTAATATAATATTAAATTATGATATATTGTGATTACAGAAATGTTAAATGACATTTAAAATATACTTAGTAATTGTATAGTATATCATGTTTCAACAAGTATGTTTTGTTTATGTTAAATGATATTCCTAATATTATTAGTATATTACATATTGGTATACCATGATTAGTGTTAAATCAAAATATAATTTATTTGAGTACATTAAATAGTATTCCACACATTCTTGATATACCATATAATGGTATACCATAATTTAACAATCGTGGTATTCCCAGTATTATTGGTATACAATGTTTTGGTATATTATAACTACTATTCAATTGTGGTATACTTTGTTTGAGTTTGTTATATAGTATTTTAATATTTTTGGTATACTACATATGATATACCATGATTAGTGTTGAATCATGATATACTTTGTTTAAATACATTAAATGATATACCCAATAATTCTTGGTATAATACACATGGGTATACCATGATATTAATGTTTAAATACTATCTATAATATTCTTGGTATACTATACATTGGTATAACATGATTAGTGTTGAATGATGGTATTCTTAATATACCTGGTATACTATGATTAGTGTTTAATGATGAAATTCTCAATATTCTTGGTATACTCTATACATTAGTATACCATGACTAATGTTGAATCATGGTATACTTTGTTTGAGTATGTTATATGGTACACTCGATATTCCTGGTTATACTACTCATTAGTATATTATGATATTACCGATATATCAAATTGTATTCACAATACCTTGATATTCTGCAAATTGATATACCATAATTACTGTTGAATGATGGTATTCTCAATATTCTTGGTGTACTACATATTGGTATGCCATAACTAGTGTTGAATGATGGTATTCTTAATATTCTTGATATACTACATATTGGTACACCATGATTAGCGTAGTATACCAAATTTTAGGATTACCGATTTAATTCAAAAGAGCAAAAAAGATAAAAAGAGTGATAATTCGTTTTTATTTTAAAAATGTAAAATTTCTTAGAAAATTACAAAAAAAACTACAAATATTAAATAAAAAATTTAAAGAATAAAAGAAAGTAATATGGCAGCTCTCAGTAATCATAATTAGTTAGTGATTGTGTAGAAAGTGTCCCAATACAAACCTATAAGATTTGGTTATTTATTCAGATAAATAAATAAAAATAAAAGTAAAAAAAAGTGATAACAGTTTTTGGCGGAAAAGTTTTATTGAAAAATAACATAAAAAATTAAGAGGAAAAATCATTTAAAAAAGTGACAAAATATTTTGGACGAAGAAATTTTAATGGAAAGTATAAAATTAAGAAAAATAAAAAAACACCAAAAAATTAAAAAAATTCATATAAAAATATAAAGTAAAAACGAGTAAGGGGATTACTATTAGAAAGAACAAAAACAAATTTAAAAATAATTACAAAAAGATGAATAAGAGTGCATTATTTTATTAGAAAGAAAAAAAAAGTGAAAAAAATAACAATAAAATACGAAAAACTAAAAGAAAAAAAGAAAAAAGAAAGAAAAAAAGAAAAAAGAAAAAAAGAAAAAGACCTTTGGTGAAACCCAAACATAGAAAAAAAGGAGGCAGCCTTGTCATAAAATCTTCAAAAGAGGCATGTTTTGTGTTTTCTTTTAAAAAGGGAATATTTTGGTCTTTAAGTCAAAAAAATGTGGAAATGTGCCTGGTATTTAATGTTTAGCCAGTGTTTTATAAGTAGGGTAAAAATATCCAATTTTCTGTTAAATTAAACATAAGATGACCTATTTACGCTATGCTCTTCATGTAAATTAATTGCAGTGATGTTTTATACTTCAATACCACACAGGGAGGGGGGGGAGGTGATTTATATGGTATCTAATTTTTCGTGTGCACATATTATAGAAGGACATGGTTCTTCTATGTGTTTCTTATACTACAGTTGCGGAATAATATATGCAGAAAGTAAAGAACACAAGAATTTTTACGTGGAAAATACCTGTCTCAAAAGGTGAAAAAACTACGACCTACTACCCAGTAGGATTTTTCCAAACACTTTACTACAACTCCGAGCCAACAACAAAGTTTACAAACTCTAGCAAACCTAAGGATTACCTCTAACCCTTGTAGCAACCAGCCACAAGTCGTTGCGACTGCTTCAAGTTAACTCTAACTTGAATGAAACAACTCGAGTTTACAACCTCTTACTAACCTAAGGATTAACTCTAACTCTTGTAACAACACGCCACAAGCTGTTGCGACTACTTCAAGTTAACTCTAACTTGAATAATACAACTCATGTACCTAGTACAATCTGCTTCTAAGAAAGCTGAAAGGTACAGCTCAAAACATCTGCTACACTTTGAACTAGAAATAAAGAAAGACACATAAAACTCTTTGTGGAACTAGTTCTTCAATCTGGTTCGTGTAGCTTCAGGATCGCACTTTTAAATCTCACATGGATTTCTCACAAAATGCCTTGCTATTTTGCTCTCAATTCGTGCTTAACTTCAGTATGTGTGCATCACGTGTAAAAGAGAACACAACTGATATATATAAATTTAGTAAATAAAGACTAACTAAAGTTCTAATGCTTTACTCTTCCTTGTTGGAAGAGTTCTAGTTATCTTTAACTTTTAACTCCTTCCTTATCTTGGATAGAGTTCTCTTCAAGTAAGGAGTCCTGCTCCTTATCAAATATGCAACCTTTTCGTTCAGGGATTATCAGAAATAGCCACTTATACTTATCCCTTTCGCGTGCATGTCTTTTACTTGATTCTGTCCGTCACCTATGTACACTGTCCATGGACTTGATTCATACATGTGTTCCTTTGCCAATCATCATACCAAAATTGCTCGGGTTAACAAATTCCCCCTTTTTGATGATGACAAACTTTGTGCTTTTTAAAAGCATGGAGCCTGTTTCAGCTCAGCTCAACATCAACCACAATGTCAGAACACTTTTCATTTACAATGTCAGAACACTTTACATTAAAATCATAAATCATCAAGGAGCAAGTTCATTAGGTTATAAACATTATAGTCCAAAGCAAAAACACAACATATCTTCCCCCTTTTGGAACCAACGAAAAGATGCATAATTAAGCTAAGTAACCAGATTTTAGTAGATATCACTCATGGCCACTGGGGCTACTTCAAATGCAATCACGGATTCAATTTTCTTTTTATCAATCTAAAGATATTAGCCATCTAAGAAATATAAACAAACAATTAGAGTAAAAGCAGTGAATTTCATTGATTGATAAGATCCTACTACAAAGCATAAGAAGAAATAAAAATATAGAACGATGAGCAGAAAATAGAGAAATCTCACTTGGTTCACTGGTTACAACTGGGCTAGGAAGGATTTAGGACTGGGAAGGACCAGGTTCTAGGTTCTTGGCTTGAAGCAGTTTCACCATATCTTGAAGAATACCATTATTATTCTCCTTTTACTTTGCATGCGCACTTGAGATAGTCTCTCTCAGCCTCAACTTCAGCCAACGTAGTCTTCAATCGTTCAATCTCAACATCCTTAACCATTTTCTTCCATTATTTGAGCCTTTTTGCTCCTTTTGGTAGACGTGGTTGTTTTAGTCACAACTGAACCCTCTGCCACAACCTTTGTTTCTTGAGAATTCTTTTGAGAAGTATTTCTTTTTTTGGCATTAGGTGTGGGTTCTTCCACATCTTTTTCTTCATCCTCATGAACCGGGTTCATCTCCTCAATCTGGACTACTCCACTTGGCTTACTAGTTTTTCATTCTTTCGAAGCGACTTTCTTGGCACCTCAGCTAAGGCCTTTTTACATTGGCCTTACTCTACTTCTTCTGGCTCCTTGTAGTTCTTCCTCTTGTGGGAGGAGTTGCTACAGGGATAGAAGGAGCACTCTTTCTCTTAGTGCCACCCATGCCCTTTCCTGCAGTCTTTCTAACTTTGCTCTTCTTCTTTTGATTGTAACTATCTGACACAGTTTACAGCAGATTGGGACTCTTGTCTATTTTAGCAAGAGAAGAAACTAGTTCATGAAACTGTTTCCTTAACCTAACCAGCCCATCTGCTGCACTTCTATCACCAGAACCATCACATATCTCATGTGATTCTATTCCCATACTTTCATTCATAGTCTTCTCATTATCACTAATCTCTTCATTCCAGTCCACCATTGCGTCTGTCTCTTCATTCAAAGCAACAAGAGTGGGTAAACTAGATCCAACCACTCTTTTTTCTTCCCTTCCCCTCACATATGCTTCAATACCTTCACTCTCTTTTTCCTTTTCCTTTTTATTTTTACCACCAATTTTTCCAGTCCCAACAGTTTATACACCGGCAATCGAACCAACCAACACAAACCTATGTTCAAGACTCTCAGAAATTTCAGAAGTAACATCAGAAGTTTTTAACCTAGAAGTTACCTTTTCAGTTTCAGATGAAACTGGTTCTTCCCTTCAGTCGTAGACTTGAAGGACTCATCAGATTTTTAGGGTTTTTCTACTTGACTGGCTTGTAGCACCTCACTCAATTTCTTAGCTTGCTCTCTACTGGCCACTGTGTTGCGTGCACTCATTTTGATATGATTTTTCTTGGGGTTTTGGGTGGTTGAAAGTGTAGGTGAAGGTTTTTTGAGGTTTTGGAGATTTTGATCTATCGAAAAAATTTGAGATAAGAGGGTAAGGTCAGATCAATTTAAAGAAGGAAAGGTTGAGTGTGCAACAACGTTTTGTAGATTAGAAGTCTTTTCATCTTGGGAGTTTCAGTTTGAAGAGGCGTCAGAATCTTTCCCAAAAATCTTGGCAATTATGGCGGGTGGGTTTAGGGGTGAAACTGGTTCGTTTGTAATTGATTGGTTCAAAAGGAGTTTGTGATAAAGTGGGATTCTTTTCAGATCATGATTCATATGCAATTATTTCAAATTATGCGAAGTGTAGAATACATACCATGTAATCTTGATGAACCAGGTTCTTCACTGAGAATTCTCTTGTGTAAATCTGAATTTTCCAAAAAAATAAAGATAATATCATTAGAGATTAATGAGATATTTTAGCACATGGAACAAGAGTATACTAATAAAAGTATGACACTGAGCAAAATATAATCTAATTATTTACAAATTTCACAAATTACCTAACCAATTATTGAGTTAGAACTGGTTCCCTTAAGGTGATCTTAATCATACTAATTCTAACATGTTCCTTTCAAAGTGATCTCTACTTAGAGCTTTTGTGAAGATGTCAGCTATTTGCTTGTCAGTAGCACAAAATTCCACAGTAATCAAAACTTTCTCATAGTTATCCCTCAAAAAGTGATACCTAACAACTATGTGCGTAGTTCTTTTGTGATGAACTGGGTTCTTAGTCATACTAATTACACCGTTATTATCACAAAATATAGGGATACAACCTATATCAATTCCAAAGTCCATTAATTATTGTTTGATCTACAACAATTGAGCACAATATGAGGCATCAACTACATACTCAACTTCAGCAGTAGACAAAACCATAGAGTTTTGTTTTTTGGTGGACCAAGATACAAGACATGAGCCAAGAAAATGTGCCATACTGGAAGTTCTCTTTCTATCCACAAGAAAACCTGAATAATCAACATCACCATATCCCAACTAAATCAAAATTGCTACCTTTTTGATACCATAGGTAAAGATCAGTGGTGCCTTTTATGTATCTAAAGATTGTCTTGACAACCTTCAAGTGGAACTCTTTTGGATTTTCCTAAAATCTAGTACAAAGTCCTACTCTAGAAATAATGTCAGGTCCACTAGCAGTGAGATATAACAAAGATCCAAAAATTTCTCTGTACATTTTCTAATCAACAGATGAACCAGGTTCATCCAAATCTAATTTTGTAGATATTGCTATATGAGTGTAAATTTCTTTGAATGTTTCTTCCTGATTTTGTTGCTGAGGAATATGTTCATGGACAGGTTCTCTCGAGGTTTGAGGATCAGTTCCTCTTTGTTCAGTTCCCCCTGTCAGGTTGCCCTGGGTGGAAGGACATGTTCCATCACCTATTCCTTCTTCTGGTGCAAAACTTCAGTCTGGGTTGTGGTTTCATTTGAGTTTCTTACCAGCTCAATTGCTTCATCATTTTGTTCTTGCCTTTCAGAAAGAATGTTAGTTTCATCAAAAACCACATGTACGCTTTCTTCTACACACATAGTTCATTTGTTATAAACCTTATAAGCTTTACTATGTGAAGAATATCCCAAGAATACTCCCTCATCACTTCTGGGATCAAACTTACCTAGGGAATCTTTTCCATTATTGTGCACAAAGCACTTGCATCCAAATGCCCTAAGATGGGATATATTTGGTTTTCTCCCTTTAAGTAACTCATAGGGAGTCTTCTCAACAAGAGGTCTAGTCATGCACCTATTTATGATGTAGCATGCAGTGTTCACAACTTCTGCCCAGAAGCTATGGGGAAATTTACTAGCAAGTAGCATAGTCCTAGCTATTTCCTCCAATGTACTATTCTTTCTTTCAACTTCTCCATTTTATTGTAGAGTTCTAGGAGCAGAAAAGTTATGATCTATGCCATGCTCATTACAAAATTTAGCAAATTTAGCATTCCCAAATTCAGTACCATGTTTAGACCTAATTGATGCAAGTTGATTACTTAATTATTTATGAGTTTTTCTAATAAATGAAGTAAACATGTCAAATGCTTCATCTTTAGATGTTAAAAACAGTGTCCAAGTAAACGTATAGTAATCATTAAAAAGCATCATAATATATCTTTTACTACCTTTGCTCATTGTTCTCATTGGTCCACATTGATCCATATGGACCAGTTCTATCGTCCTGGTAGTACTTACCATTTTCTTGCTTTTAAAAAAAGGATCTTACCTGCTTCCCCCTTGTACAAGCCTCGCAAAGTTTATCTTCCTTGAACTTAATATTAGGCAGCCCTATCACCAAATCCTTGGTGACTAGTTTGTTGAGTTGGCTTAGAGTTGCATGTCCAAGTCTCTTGTGCCAAAGAAGGGGATCATTGTCCAATACACTTAAGCAAGTGAGTTCATTATCTGAAAGTGTGGACAGATCCACCACGTATATGTTATTCACTCCTTTTCCCTACAAAACTATCTTATCAGTGGTAAGATTTATGACAAAGAATTTTGTAAAGGTGAAAGCTACTATAGTACCTCTAACACACAATTGTGATACTCTTATTAGACTGTACTTCAGTCTATCTATCAAGTAAACATTCTCAATAGAATGAGAATCAGTCTTATCTACCTTTACAACCCCAATGATCTCACCTTTCTTTCCATTTCCAAAGGAGACATTACTTTATTTAAGGTCCTCAAGTGAAAGGAACTGGTTCTTTCTTCCTGTCATGTGCTTCGAGTAACCACTATGCATGTACCATATTTGGCTTCTCCCCTTCACTTGGACCTGCAAAAAGAAATCATGGGTTAGTGTTAGGAACCCAAACTAGTTTGGGTCCTTTTCTATAGGCAAAATGATGAATCAAATTCTTCTTAGTCCAACTTTATAGCCTATGTTTTCCTAGAACAAAATTTTTGTTCTTTTATCTGCCTTTTCTTTGGCAGTGCAATCACTCTTATAGTGACCAGTGTTACCATAGTGTGTGCAAATTTTATTCTCAGGGAGTGTGAGGTACTTGCTTTTGGGATCCTATTTAGGTGCTGAGTTTCCAAAGCCAAGTCCCTTTTTGTTTCTACTATGGTGTTCTTGTAGCCATGAAAGTGCATCAGAGGACCTGTTCCATTTACATGTTCTATCTAGCTCATGCTTAACCTTAGTCAAGTCCTCTTTCAAGGTTCTTACCAGTTCATCACATTTATATAGCTCATCTTTTACCTTTCCTAGATCCTTTTCTAGTGAGAGTTGTGTGTCACTAGCTATTTCCTTACATGCTCCTAACTTTAATTTCAGATTTTCAAATCTAAGTTCTAAAATAGATGTGTCAAGTGCATGAACCTGGTTCTTCAACACGACATTTTCATTTTCAGTTTGAAAAGCCCTAAGTTCCAGGTTTTTGCACTTTGCTTTCAAAATGACACACTCCTTTGACAACTGTTCTTTCTCATTACTTATATTCTTAGATTCATCAATTAAAGTTAGCAACAATTCTGACAATCTATCTTTAGAAAGGAATTTAATTTTATCTTTTAGATGCAGAAAACTTATCTCAGATTCTTCATCAGGTTCTTCTTCAGATTCTTGAATTGCTATAAGAGCTCGTTCAGCATCATCATCAATGTCTTCACCTGAACATTCTTCCCAGGTAGCAACCATTGCTTTGGATGGCCTGTTGTTGTATTTCTTCTTATCATGAACATGTTCCTTCTTTCTGTTTATTCTTTTAAATCTCTCTTTTTTTTTCACCCGACTTCCCACATAGGACAGTTCTTGATCATGTGGTTCTTTTTACTATATTTGAAGCATCCACTAGTCATCTGCAAGTGATCTCTTCTCCTCTCCTTCCATAAGCAATAGTAGTGATCATTGGATAGTGGTGGCCTAGTAGTGGATTTCTCTTTATAGTTTTCAAGTAGTGCACTCATCTTGATCTATTCCTAAGGTGTTATCCTCTTCAAGGATAACCTTCTCTAACACCAATTTATGATTTATACTTGAATACCACACAGGGGGGGGG
>AWOL01S0025437.1:72782-88584 GCA_000715115.1 Nicotiana otophora
TTTAGGCCATCTATCAAGTAGACATTCTCAATAGAGTGAGAATCAGTCTTACCTACCTTTCCAACCCCAATGATCTCACCTTTCTTCCCATTTCAAAAGGAGACATTACCTCATTTGAGGTCCTCAAGTGAAAGGAACTGGTTCTTGTTTCCTGTCATGTGCTTTGAGCAGCCACTATCCATGTACCATATTTTACTTCTCCCCTTCACTTGGACCTGCAAAAGGAAATCAGGGGTTAGTCTTAGGAACCCAAACTAGTTTGGATCCCTTTCTATAGGCAAAAGGATGAACCAAATTCTTTTTAGCCCAATCCGGCAGCCTATTTTTCCTTTGAGCAAACTTTTTATTCTTTTGACTAGACTTTTATTTTGTAGTGCAGTCACTTTTATAGTGACTACTTACCACAGTGTGTGCAAATTTTGTTCTCAGGAAGTGTGATATACTTGCTTTTGGGATCCCATTTAGGTGGCAGATTCCCAAAGCCAATTCCTCTTCTATCACTACTATGATGTTCCTGTAGCCATGACAGTGCATTGGAGGATCTGTTTCATTTACAAGTTATGTCTAGTTCATGCTTGACCTTGCCTAGATCCTCTGTCAGAATTCTCACTTGCTCATCCTTCTTATACAACTTATCTTTTAGTTTACCTATATTTTCTTCTAGAGTGAGTTGTGTGCAATGAGCTGTCTTTTTACTTGTTCCTAATTTTAGTTTTAGGTTTTCAGATCTAAGTTCTAGGACATTTGATTCAAATGCATGAACCTGGTTCTTTAGAGAAGTATTTTCACTTACAGTCTCACTAGTTCTAAGTTCCACGTTCTTACACTTTGCTTTTAAAATCACACATTCCTTAGACAACTGTTCCTTTTCATTGTTTATATCCTCAGATTCATCAATGAAATCTAGAAGTAACTCATATAGCCTTTCTTTAGACAAAAACTTAATCTTGTCTTTTAGATGGATTATACTTACTTCGGATTCCTCATCGGATTCTCCAATTGCCATAAGTGCTTGTCCATCTCCATCTTCATCATCTGAATCCTCATCTGAGCTTTCTCCCCAAGCAGCAACCATAGCTTTTGTTGATCCTTTGTTCTTATTGGGATGAACCTGTTCCTTCTTTCTGTTTCTTCGTTCAGCTCTATCCTTCTTTCATTCAATTTTCCATTAAGGGCAGTTCTTGATGTGATGATCGGTCTTACCACACTTGTAGCATCCCTCATTGGTTTGCCTTTCAGGAGCCTTTGGTTTGCTATACATTCCACTTCTTGAAGGACCATTTCCTCTCTTTAGGTACTTTTTGAAGTCCTTTGTGATCATGCCATTTTATCATCTTCTAGATCAGAACCTTCAGTGATTCTGAGTGCCAGACTCCTTTACTTCTTGGGTACATCCATCTTCATGGTTTTCCTTCTAAGTTCATAAGTAGTGATATTTCCAATTAGCTCATCTAACCTAAGAGTGGCAATGTTCTTTGATTCCTAAATGGTAGTGAGTTTGCTCTCCCAAGTAACTGGCAAAACCCTTGTCAAAATCTTCTCAACTCTGTCATCTTCAGAAATAATCCTTCCAAGAGACTTAAGTTCATTTGTCAGTGTGGTGAACCTTGTATACATCTCCTGGATAGTTTTCCCTTCCTTCATGGTGAAATTCTCATATTGAGAATATAGTAGTGTTCCTATGGACCTCTTCACTCGAGGTGTTCCTTCATGGGCCACTTGCAAAATGTCCCAGATTTCCTTAGTTTTGGTACAACTTTGGATTCTGCTGTACTCATCTGGACCGAGTCCACAAACAAGCCATTTCTTGGCTTTAGCATTTTTCTCCTATTTCCTCAAGTCGTCAGC
This sequence comes from Nicotiana otophora, assembly GCA_000715115.1. Lineage (NCBI taxonomy): Eukaryota > Viridiplantae > Streptophyta > Magnoliopsida > Solanales > Solanaceae > Nicotiana > Nicotiana otophora. The sequence continues at coordinate 74,631 of AWOL01S0025437.1, forward strand.
AGTGTAGTCAGCTCTTGTTTTTGGCACCTCTTCTCCTTCGACATTTATCTTCATGGTAGACAGTGGACCATATGTGATAATGTCCCATAGCTCATAATCTTCTCCTATGATGTGATCTCGTATCCTGTTTTTCCACCAAGAGTAATACTGGCCGTTGAAGAGTGGTATCCTAGCAGTGGATTGCCCTTCCCAGTTTCCAGGTGGTGCACTCATCTTGATCTTCTCCTAAGGTGTTATCCTCTTCAAGGATAACCAGCTCTGATACCAATTGATGTTTTAACTTCAATACCACAAAAGAGGGGAGGGGGGTGATTTGTGTGGTGTCCAATTTTTCGCGTGCACAAATTATAGANCCATTTTTTCGCGTGCACAAATTATAGGAGGAACTGGTTCTTCTATGTGTTCCTTATCCTACTGTTACGGAATAATAAATGCAGAAATTAAAGAACATAAGGATATTTACGTGGAAAACACCTGGCTCAAAAGGTGAAAAAACCATGACCTACTTCCCAGTAGGATTTTCCCAAAACTCTTCACTAAATCACTGAGCCAAAAACTACATTTACAAAATACTTTTGTAAACCTAGGATTAACTCTAATCCCGTTGTGGCACACAGTCTCTAACTGTTGCGACAACTTCAAGTTAACTCTAACTTGAATACTCTGAGTACCTACTACAATTGCCTCTAGATAAATCTGAAAGGTACAATATGAAAACACCTACTACAATTGAACTAGAGTAAAAGACAGACAGTTGGAACTGGTTCTTCTATCTGGTTCATGTAGCTTCAGGTTCGCACACTTGAATCACACACGAACTGCTTGCAATATGCCTTGCTATTTTTCTCTCAATTCACGTTTAGCTTCTACTTTTGTGCGTTACCTATTGAGAACATCCTGCAATATATAGAGTTAGTAGATGAAGAAATAACTAGAGTTCTAATGCTACTCTTCCTTGGTGGAAGAGTTCTAGTTGATCTCAACCTCTAACTCTTTCCTTTATCTTGGCTAGTGTTCTCTTTGATTAAGGAGTCCTTCTCCTTATCAATTATGAAACCCTTTTTGATCAGGAGATATTAATTAGATTGAGTTAAGATTATCTCATTCACGTGCATCCCACATGCTCGAATCTGCCCGTGTCTATACACGCAAGGGATGTACCTGGTTCATGTTTGAGCTTCTTTTGTCAATCTTCAAAACTAACCTTCACTTAGGCCAACAGTTTCAACTTGATATAAGAACAGAGTAACAAGATAATAAAAGCTAGAAAAAGATAATGTATTACTTTATGTTGCGTAAAAGTGCTCTCTTTACAAATGATCATACTCCCTTTATATTGTAGAGGAGTCCTACTCTTGATACAGTTCTAAATGAAGTAAGAAATCTACTGATTGGCTAATTAATCGGCCAATCCTTGATACATGCCGAGATTTCCGTCATGGTCTACGCTCGATCGCGGATATTTCATTTTTCTGTTATCCGACTCAGCAAGTTTCCCTCGATCTCGCCTGATCTCGACTTTGTTCGGTCCGGGGTCTACAGTTTGGCGATATAACTTCACATCTCAGTTTGATATGACTCGAGGTCGGACCTTAATTTATCATATTCTAGTCTCGATTAGTCAAGCAAGGGGCGAGCCCGATTTTGGCCGTATACAGATAGTCCCTTCATTTCTCGAAGAGAAAATGACAAGAAACGACATGAATCTCTGAATCCCGTCTCGATAGGCCATGGCGTAAGAGACGAACCCAACTTTGACGTAAGCGACAAATGGATATTGAATCATCCCGTCGGTCCATTTATCAAGGCATTAAATGCTCGTCAGTCGCTTGTCTGCCACTATCGGTTCTGAACTGTCACCAGCAAGCTATAAGTATCCATTTTTTCTTCGTTCAAACTTTACGTTCAAAGCCCTTCCTATTCTTGTTTTTTGTTTTTCAAATATCCCTTTCCTTTGCAACTTTTGTACCCAAATTCCTTGAACTTCCATCAAACCTCATACCATCTTAATTCTCTTTTCTTCTGTTCTTCAATGGAAAAAACTTCTAATACCGTACGCAAAAGGAGGCCGCTTCTTCAGCACGTCCCGCCGGTGAAGGGGCTACGGCAGAACCTCATACTGAGGAATTCGTTCCAGTAGGGTGTCCTAATACCGCCGATTTTAAGATTGAATAGACCTCCTCAGTAACAGGTCGATGTGAGCCGATTTTAAGGTACATCTATGTGGTGGTACCTTCGCCCGAGAAATCAATCACTACCCACGTGGAGGGTTTTCTAAGTGTTTACACTTACCCCTTCATGTTGGGTGCTTTAGACCCTATCATCATTGCTTTCTGCAAGAGGTACAACGTGACTCTTGGCCAGATCCACCCTTCCTTATGGAGAATAGTGATTCTCCTCCGATTCTTCGTAAGCAAAATCGAGGGATGTCTCTTTACCCTCGATCACCTTATGCGCCTCTACAGTCCCCGACTCTATCGAGGAGGGCTGATCAAGCTTTCTTGCCGGGCCAGCAAGTCCACATTCTCGAGTATAGATGAGGCTCGGGACCGAGGTTGGATGGGCCGATTTGTTTGAATAAAGACTTCGGACTCGATCCTCGCCGAAAACATGCCATTTCCTGAGAAATGGAACATGAATCATATGTAGTACTTCAGCTTGAATGTTCAATCTTGTTGTTTTACCTCTTATATCCTTCTTTATCGATATTTTCGGTGTCATAGCTGTGGCCCAAGTGCCGTATGTAGTTCATGAACTCAAGGAATGGGTCGAGGGCCTTGTGTCACAGACACCATATTCCGAGCGTGCTTGGATGGAATTATTGATGGGTCGATAGGAGGCACGTAATCATGGTAAGTTTTCTCTTTTGATGTAATAATGTTTAATTCCCTCCTCGTACAGTCGAATTCTTATCGTTCTGTTTTCTTTTATAGGTCTCCCCAAAGATGTTGCCTTGAGGCCTCCATCCGGTGAGGAGGATGTGCCTTTCAAGTCCCTTGCTCCGAAACAGGGTGATGAAAAGAAGAGGAAAAGGGGCCCGAGTTCCCCGTACTTGGAAAAGAAGAAATCGAAGAAGAGCGCAAGCCCAAGGGAAGCACCGACGCTCTATCCTCGGACTCAATCCGCCGATTAAGGGACGAGTCTGAAGAAGAAGAGAAATCCCAGTTGGTGGCCTGTGTGCGGGTAGGTGAACTGGCGGATGCCGAAATCGGACCGTCCCTTCATGAAGAGGTCAATGAAGGAGTCTTAGCCGAAGCTCTCGAACCGGAAGGGGTTGATTCCACTCCGCCCCCAGCTAAGGGGGTCGAGATAGAGACTGGGGGTGATTCTTCTCAAGAAGAGGAAGGTATCCCGAGAGACGAGCTTTGGGCGATCGACATTACCGGGTCCCCTCAGATTTCAGATGCCATGATTCGTAAGGCCATTATGTTAGAAAGCCGTTCTTATAAGGGGCCTCAGGGGGTGAGTGACATCCACCACTTTTTGGACGGGTTTGAGTCCACTGCCTTTGAGGATGTCACTGGGCTCAGAGACTTGCCGGTGCCAAAGAAGGTACCATCGGCGGGAGCCAGTGGGTCTTCCTCCAGCCCAAAATTGGTGAACCAGTTCCCGGCCCCAAGTGTCGATCCTGACCGAAGACGGTTAATATCTTTCTCTATATCGGAGGATGCCCGAGTTTTCTCTGCCCCTGTGGGGGTTGCTAGCTACCTTCGGTGCTTGGTGACCGAAGAAGATTAGGCAGTGATGGACAAGGTGGAAACCCCCTGCCTATTCAATGAAGCCTGACAAGCATTAAATCGGGTAACTTTGTGTATCTTCCTTCTCATATATTCTAAATTTAAAGTTGTAAATAACCATAACACCTTCCCTTATACTTATAGGCTTTGGTGCTACATCGTGAGACTTTCCTCTGATACCGGGAGGAATTAACTCACCACGAGGCCTAGGTTCGGGACCTCACTGAGAAGAGTGACACCTACAAGCTTCTTAGTGAGAAGCTTCAAGCCGATTTAGTAACGGCTAGGGATGAACAAGATGAGATGGCCGAGCAGGTATTTTGAGGGCTTCACGATAGTGAAGACAAATTGGAGATAGTGACTAACGATCCGATCCTGTAGGTTCCACAAAAGATTGAACAGATCGGGAAGCTTCAGGCACAGGTAGATGCAATTGAAGCCTAGGTTGAGGAGTTCAAGAAAATATGGACATCTTAGCCTCGAAAAGGGAAGCTGCCCAAGTACAACTGGAGTCGGCCGAGACCCAACTTCGAGCTGCAAATAAAAGGCCCCGGTGCTGGTCAAGAAAATCGAGGGGCTTCAATCCAAATTGGACTTGGCAATTTCTGATAAGGCAAACTTGGCCAATGAACTCGAGGCGGCCAAATCTGAGGTGGCGTGGCCAAGACCAAAGCCGATGCTAAAGTGTCCCAATTCAAGGTTGACGTCAAGGCCATCCAGGTGCAGGCCAAGAGCATAGTGGATCATGCAAGGTGGAAATCTCTAAGGGAAGCCCTCGAGGGAGTCCATGCTCGGGGCTTCGATATACTGGCTGAAATCGAGAACGCCAAAGCAGAAGAAACCAGGGCCCGAAAGCTGGCCTTTCCTGAGGAAGATTCCGACTGCGAGTCTGAAGGCGGGGAAGATCCCGAGGGCAGAGATGCTGCCTCCGATGAAGACCATGCCACTTAGGCCTTTATATTTTTTGCTTTCTTTTGCATCTTTTTGGGTCCGTTTCGACTATTGTAAATTTTTGAATAAAGCCATTCTGGCCTCTGTAAAAAGATTATTGGGTAAATATATACAAGGCTTTCTTTTCCCTTTTGGCTTTCAAATTATTCCTCTGCTTTATTACTTGTATTCACAAAGGTCGGAATGCCTTAACATAAAATAGCTTAGGTTGTGTAAGTTCGAACAAACTCTGCCTTTACATTATTTTTATTTTCGAGTTATCTTCGAGGTTCGATGTTACCGAGAACTTCTCTCAGATTACATTCTGCCGAGGGTAGCTTTTAAAACCAGTTATGAAAATTTTGAAGGCCTACTTTATGTTACGGTTCGCGGACGTCTCCGAACCGTAATAATATGGCCATAGCCTTTTAATTCAGGTGTAGCCCAGTGAGCTTGCTTTCCCGAGTTATCCAGGCTTGCCTAAGATAACAGTCCCCGAGTGGGTATGGTCGTGGCTTTTAAAATTTGGGGGTTGCTTTAGAGGTCTTTTGCCCCCGATGTTTAATAGTTCGACCTGTTTGAGTTTGTTTTTGGGATAGCAGTCCCCAAGCGAGGCAGTGATCATCTGAACTATGTTTATATTCAACCTTTGAGCTCGTTTCCTTAAGAGATCGAAAGTACGAAATTATAAAGGGGAAATTTCTCTAAGACATAAGATAATTGAAAGAAAAGTACTTCTCTTTATTCTCGATCAAAACAGTCATACATGCATACATGTTTTATGCCAGGGCTTGAGCAATCTATGTGGGCACGGTTTGTTTTGACCGTTTGACCCTTACAATAAATCCTATCCATCACAACCCTTCCTTTATGAAGAAGTTTCCTCGCTAGAGTTGATATTCGGAGATAATGCATATCCGAGGGTAGCCCCCAGTATTCTAGGTTAATTGCAAAGGAACCTCGGATATTGTTGAATTGATCTTCGATGCCGATTCGTAATCGGGCTTGATTCTAAGTTAGCACGATTTATTGTTGCCTCGTTAAAAATCCAGCCGAAAAACCCATTTGGGAGTAAACTGTTTACCTTAAAAACGGATAACAATTGAATTTATATGAGGTCTTAAGGATACGTGATGTAACATAGCACAAATTAAGAGAATATATTAATATTGAATTTGACTATACAAGAAATAAATTCAAACCAAATGAATCGAATAGCCTTGGCCCTCGATTTAGATCATCTTTGAACCAAGAGAAGTTTCAACTTGATATAAGAACAGAGTAACAAGATAATGAAAGCTTGAAAAAGACAATGTATTGCTTTATGTTCCGTAAAAGTTCTCTCTTTACAAATTATCATACCCCATTTATATAGTAGGGGAGTCCTACTCTTCATACAGTTCTAAATGAAGTAAGAAATCTCCTGATTGGCTAATTAATCGGCCTATCCTTGATAAATGCCGAGATTTCCACCGTGGTCTGTGCTAGATCACGGATATTTTGTATTTCTGTTATCCAACTCAGCAAGTTTCCCTCCATCTCACCTTATCTTGACTTTGTTCGGTCCCGGGGTCTCGAGCTTGGCGATATAACTTCACATCTCGGTTTGATATGACTCGAGGTCGGACCTTAATCTATCATATTCCAGTCTCAATTAGTCAAGCAAGGAGCGAGCCCGGTTTTGGCCGTATACAGATAGTCCCCTCATTTCTCGGAGAGAAAATGACAAGAAACAACATGAATTTCCGAATCCCGTCTCGATGGGCCATGACATAAGCGACGAACCCGACTTTGACGTAAGCGACAAATGGATATCGAAATGTCCTGTTAGTCCAGTTATCAAGGAATTAAATGCCTATCAGTCGCTGGTCGGCCACTACCGGTTCTGAACCGTCACCAGTAAGCTATAATTATCCAATTTTTCTTCGTTCAAACTTTACATTCAAAGCCCCTCATTTTCTTGTTTTTCTTTAAAAATTCCTTTGATTTGCAACTCTTGCACCCAAATTCCTTGAACTTCCATCAAACCGAATACCATCTTAATTCTCTTTTCTTTTGTTCTTCAATTGCGAAAACTTCTAAGACTGTATCGCAAAAGGAGGCCGCTTCTTCATCACATCCCGTGGGCGACGGGGCTACGACGGAACCTCATCCTGAGGAATTCGTTCCGGCACGGTATCCTATTATCGCCGATTTTAAGATTGAAAAGATCTCCTCGGTACTGGGTCGATGTGAGCCAATTTCGAGGTACATCTGCACAATTACCAATGATCTCCTCACCAAGGTTAAAGAGGATTGCAACTGGGTCGATAACCATGTGGTGGTACCTTCACCCAAGGAAACGATCACTAACCACGTGGAGGGTTTTCTAAGTGTTTACACTTACCCCTTCACGTTGGGTGCTTTAGACCCTATCATCATTGCTTTCTGCAAGAGGTACGACATGACTCTTGGCCAGATCTACCCTTCCTTCTAGAGAATAGTGATTCTCCTCCGATTCTTTGTAAGAAAAATCAAGGGATGTCTCTTTACCTTCGATTAACTTATACGCCTCTACAGTCCCCGACTCTATCGATGAGGGATAATCAAGCTTGCTTTTCGGGCCAGCAAGGCCCCATTCTCGAGTATAGGCAAGGCTCGGGACCGAGGTTGGATGGGCAGATTTGTTCGAATAAAGACTTAGGACCTGATCCCCGCCGAAAACATGCCATTTCCTGAGAAATGGAACATGAATCGTAAGTAGTACTTCGCCTTGAATGTTGAATCTTGTTGTTTTACCTCTTATCTCCTTCCTTATCGATACTTTCGATATTGCAGCTGTGGTCCAGCTGCCGGATATAGTTCCTAAACTCAAGGAATGGGTCGAGGGCCTTATGTCACATAGACCATATTCCGAGCGTTCTTGGATGGATATATCGAAGGGTCGATGGGAGGACCGTAATTATGGTAAGTTTTCTCTTTTTGATGTAATAATGTTTAATTCCCTCCTCGTATAGTCGAATTCTTATTGTTCTGTTTTCTTTTGTAGGTCTCCCCAAAGATGTTGCCATGAGGTCTCCATCCGGTGAGGAGGATGTGCCTCTCAAGTCCCCTGCTCCGAAACAGGGTGATGAAAAGAAGAGGAAAAGGGGACCGAGTTCCCCGAACTCAGAAAAGAAGAAACCGAAGAAGAAGTCGCGCAAGCCCAAGGGAAGCACCAGTGCTCTGTCCTCGGACTCAATCCCCCGATTAAGGGACGAGTCCGAAGAAGAAGAAGAAGAAGAGAAATCCCAGTTGGTGGCCTGTGTACGGGCAGGTGAACCGGCAGATGCCGAAATCGGATCGTCCCATCGTGAAGAGGTCGATGAGGGAGTCTTAGCCGAAGCTCCCAAACCAGAAGGGGTTGAGACCACTCTGCCCCCAGCTAAGAGGGTCGAGAGAGAGACTGGGGGCGATGCTTCTCGAGCAGAGGAAGGTATCCCAAGAGACGAGCTTGGGGCGATCGACATTATCGGGCCCCCTCAGATTTTAGACGCCATGATTCGCGAGGCCAGTATGTTAGAAATCCTTTATTACGAGGGGCCTCAAGGGGTGAGAGACATCCACCACCTTTTGGACGGATTTGAGTCCACTTCCTTCGAGGATATCATTGGGCTTGGAGATTTGCTTATGCCAAAGAAGGTACCATCGCCGGTAGCCAGTAGGTCGTCCTCGAGCCCAAAATTGGTGAATCGGTTCCTGGCCTTGAGTGTCGATCCTGACCGAAGACGGTCAATAGCTTTTTCTATCTCAGAGGATGTCCGGGTTTTCTCTGCCTCCATGGGGGTTGCTAGCTACCTTCAGTGCTTGGTGACCGAAGAAGATCAGGCAGTGATGGACAAGGTGGAAAACCACTGCATATTCAATGAAGCCCAACAAGCATTTAATCGGGTAACTTTGTGTATCTTTCTTCTCTTATATTCTAAATTTAAAGTTGTAAATAACTATAACACCTTCCCTTATGCTTGCAGGCTTCGGTGCTACATCATGAGACTTTCCTCTGATACCAGGAGGAATTAACTCACCACGAGGCTGAGGTTCGGGACCTCACTGAGAAGAGTGACACCTACAAGCTTCTCAGTGAGAAGCTTTAATCTGATTTAGTAACGGCCCGGGATGAACATACCGAGATGGCCGAGCAGTTATTTCGAGTGTTTCACGATAGTGAAGACGAATTAGAGATAGTGACTAACGATCCGATCCTGCATGTCCGACAAAGGCTTGAACAGATCGGGAAGCTTCAGGCATATGTAGATGCAATTAAAGCCAAGGCTGAGGAGTTCAAGAAAAATATGGACATCTTAGCCTCAAAAAGGAAAGATGCCCAAGCGCAACTGGAGTCGGCTAAGACCCAGCTTCGAGCTGCAAAAGAGAAGGCCTCGGTGCTGGTCAAGAAAATCGAGGGGCTTCAATCCAAATTGGACCTGGCAATTTCTGATAAGGCAAACTTGGCCAATGAACTCGAGGCGGCCAAATCTGAGGTGGCCATGGCCAATACCAAAGCCGATGCTAAAGTGTCCCAGTTCAATTTTGACGTCGAGGTTATCCAGGCGCAGGCCAAGATCATGGTGGATCATGCAAGGTGGCAAGCTCGAAGGGAAGACCTCGAGGGAGTCCATGCTCAGGGCTTAGATATACTGGCTAAAATCGAGAATGCCAAAAATGAAGAAACCAGGGCCCGAAAGATGGCCTTTCCTGAGGAAGATTCCGAAAGCGAGTCTGAAGGAGGGGAAGATCCCGAGGGCAGAGATGCTGCCTCCGATGAAGACCATTCCACTTAGGCCTTTATATTCTTTGCTTTCTTTTGCATCTTTTTGGGCCGTTTCGGCCATTGTAAATTTTTGCATTAAGCCATTCTGGCCTCTGTAAAAAGATTATTGAGTAAATGTATACAAGGCTTTCTTTTCCCTTTTGGCTTTCAATTTTTTCCTCTGCTTTATTACTTGTATTCACAAAGGTCGGAATGTCTTAGCATAAAATATCTTAGGTTGTGTAAGTTCGACCAAACCCTGCCTTTACATTATTTTTATTTTTGAGTTATCTTGGAGGTTCGGTGTTACCAGGAACCTTCTCTCAGATTACAGTTTGCCGAGGGTAGCCTTTAAAACCGGTTATGAAACTTTCGAAGGCCTACTTTATATTACGGTTCGCGGACATCTCCGAGCCATATTAATATGGTCGTAGCCTTATAATTCAGGTGTAGCCCAGTGAGCTTGCTTTCCCGAGTTATCCAGGCTTGCCTAAGATAACAGTCCCCGAGTGGGTATGGACGTGGACTTTAAAATTCGGGGGTTGCCTTAGAGGTCTTTTGCCCCCGTTGTTTAATACTTCGACCTGTTTGAGTTTGTTTTTCGGACGACAGTCCCCGAGTGAGGGAGTGATCATCTGAACTCTGTTTATATTCGGCCCTTGAGCTCGTTTCCTTAAGAGATTGAAAGTACAAAATTGTGAAGGGGAAATTTCTCTAAGACATAAGATAATTGCAAGGAACGTACTTCTCTTTATTCTCGATCAAAACAGTCATACATGCGTACATGTTTTATGCCAGGGCTCGCGCAATCTGTGTGGGCACGGTTCGTTTTGACCGTTTGGCCCTTACAATAAATTCTATCCATCGAGACCCTTCCTTTATGAAGTAGTTTCCTCGCTAGAGTTAATATTCAGAGATAATGCATATCTGTGGGTAGCCCCCAGTATTTGAGGTTGATTGCAAAGGAACCTCGGATATTGTTGAATTGATCTTTGATGCTGATTCGTAATCGGGCTTGATTCTAAGTTAGCATGATTTATTGTTGCCTCGTTAAAAATCCCGCAGAAAAACCTATTTGGGACAAAACTGTTTACCTTAAAAATGGATAACAATTGAATTTATACGCGGTTTTAAGGATACGTGATATAACTTGGCACAAATTAAGAGAATATATTAATATTGAATTTGACGATACAAGAAATAAATGCAAACCAAACAAATCGAATAGCCTTGGCCCTCGAGTTAGATCACCTTTGAACCAAGAGAAGTTTTAACTTGATATAAGAACAGAGTAACAAGATAATGAAAGCTAGAAAAAGACAATGTATTACTTTATGTTGCATAAAAGTGCACTATTTAGAAATGATCATACCCCCTTTATATAGTAGGGGAGTCCTACTCTTGATACAGTTCTAAATGAAGTAAGAAATCTCCTGATTGGCTAATTAATCGGCCTATCCTTGATACATGTCGAGATTTCCGTTGTGGTCTACGCTCGATCACGGATATTTCATTTTTCTGTTATCCAACTTAGCAAGTTTCCCTCGATCTCGCCTGATCTCGACTTTGTTCGGTCCCGGGGTCTTGAGCTTGGCGATATAACTTCACATCTCGGTTTGATATGACTCGAGGTCGGACCTTAATCTATCATATTCCAGTCTCGATTAGTCAAGCAAGGGGCGAGCCCGGTTTTGGCCGTATACAAAATTGTAGCTCTCAAAGTGGTTATTTATGCAATTCGCCCAAATAATATTCAAATGTCTACTGATAAATATAACTCTAACTTAGTTGGGATCGGCACGCAACCAGATCCACAAATATATACAAATACGTTGCGGTGTGCAACCCGATCCCAAACAATAGTATCAATAACCGTTGCGGCGTGCAATCTGATCCCAAACAATAATAATATAATGAACGTTCACAACAACCACAACGTAATTTGAATAAAACGGAATAAAAGAACTAACACAATTAAGGACATAAAGTTGATAAAAGTAGCTATCTAATAACATACAATTCAATAAGCAAGTGAAGACAGTTGATAAACAAAGACACTGATACATGGAAATAATTAGCAGTTAAGGCATGTAACGGATAAAGGCAAGAATTTAACAAGTAAGAGAAAGTAGCAATTAAAGAATTTAACAAGTAATAACATGGATTAAATGAAGGCATTAAATAATTGAAAACCTTAAATAAATACTCCAACCCGCATGCTTTAACCCATGATGGCGCATATACACTCGTCACCTCGCATATATGTCGTTTCCTCACATAAATTTACATAACAAATAGACCAACAAGTCCTAATTCCCTTAAATCAAAATTAGACACGACACTTACTTTACTCCACAACCAAACCAATTTCCTTTCAAATAAACTTCCAAACCAACCAAATCTAGCCAATTATCGTTCAAACAATTCAAAATAAGCTTTAGAACCCACCCATTAATGAAAAAGGCTCAATCTTTGATGAAATTGAAAAAGTCAACAAAACTCAACCCCAGGCCCGCTTGGTCAAAATCTAAGATCTGAACCAAAATTCGATTACACATTTACCCCCAAGTCCGGTTATGCGATTTGTTTCAAAATTCGACCTCAATTTGAGGTCTAAATCTCAATTTGATAAAATTTCTAATTTCTACCTAAATCCCTAATTTCTACCATGAAAATCCTAGATTTTATGTTAAAAACTCATGAAAAGTTATGGGGAATTGAAAGAAAATGGATTAGAGTTTCTTACCAATGAATTTGGGGAGAAGAACTCTCAAGAAAATCGCTTCTAGAGTGTCTAGGGTTGAGAATTGGTGTAAAATGAGCTATTCCCGTTTTCCCCCTCTTTTACCCAGCTACAGATGTCGCATTTACGAACTCTTGTTCGCAAATGCGATGCCCGCAAATGCGACACACGGATCGCAAATGCGATCAATGCATCAGATGCCCAGAAGTAGCAAATACGACAAATTGTTCACAAATGCAAAGGTTCCCCCTATCGCAATTGCGCCATAAAGCTTCGTAAATGTGAAGCTGACCTTTGTTGCCAGTGGTCGCAAATACGACCAAAATGTTTGCAAAAGCAGCCTCAGACATTTCGCAAAAGCGAACCTGTTCCTCGCAAATGCGAGGTCACCCAGCCCATCCCCATGCCCCTGCTCGTAAATGCGAACTCTTGTTCGCAAAAGCGAGTCAGACCTCGAAATTGCGAGATCTGCAACAGACACCAATAACAGGAGTTGCACCAACATTCCTCAAACCATCTAAACTCATCTGTAATACATCCGAAACTCCCATGAGCCCTTCGGGCTCCAAACCAAACATGAACACAAGTGTAATAACATCCTACAAACTTGCTCCCTACCTCAAATCATAAAAATAACATCAAATAATAATAATCGGTCATTAAAACTCATGATTTTCAACTTAAAAATTTATTTTCACAATTTTGCACATAACGCTCCGAAATGCGCTCGGGTTGCTCCGGACCCCAACGAAAAGTGCGTACAAGTCCAAAACATAATATGAACCAACCTAAATGGTGAAACTATCGATGCGAGTTCGTTTACCAAGAATATTGACCATGATCTACTCAAGTTCCATTTTACACCTAAAATCACTTTTTCTTCGGACCATGCACACAAATCAAGAAACATTAAATGAAGCTAATAGAGGTCTCGAAATACGAAAATAAAGGCTAGCATTCAATACGACCTATCGGGTTGTCACACCAATAATTAAAAAATAGTCACAGATTCAAATGTAATTGAAAAATAGCCATTTTTATTACAAAAATAAAATTTGAACAAAAACACCCTTAGTTAATATTTGAAAAAATCCCAATATAATATGGTGGATTTCAAAGCTTCTGCATGTGAAAATTCAACACATTATGTTGAAGTTCAAAGATATATATGTGAATTTCAGCATATTATACTGAAACTCAAATTTTTATATGCTAAATTCTAGCATATTATACTTGAATTTTGCCATTAAAGATTAATTTGTTCAGGAGTTTGGTGTTGTTCAGACCTTTATAAAGTATGACTGTGATATTAGTACTTGCCCATTCATTAGTATCTCCAAATTTATGCTAGTTGTTTGTTTAGCATAGGGGTGGTAAAAGTGGCCCAAACCCATTTGACTCATCTAACCTACCCAAATTTTAATGGGTTGAACATGGGCTACTTTAATGGTGGGATAAGTTTGGGCACAACCCAACTAAATTTATTTATTTTTAGTAGACCAAATCAACATATGATTTCAGCCAAACTGACCCATGAATCGTAATTGCCCTTTCAAGCTTCTAAGGTTGTGTTTGGTATGAAGGAAAATATTTTTTTTGAAAAATATTTTCTAGTGTTTGGTTAGAGAAAGTTTTTTAGGAAAATAATTTTCTATGCTACTCTCCTCTACCCCCTCCACCCAAATCCTCATGTTTCCTGTGCCCCTCCTCCCTCACTCCCCCCTCCCAAATACCCAACGTTTTTAAGATTCTAATTTCTTCAAAATTTAATTATTT
>AWOL01S0025437.1:95309-107337 GCA_000715115.1 Nicotiana otophora
ATTTTAAAACATACACCTCTATGTGGATCATCATCATCATATCGTACCCAGTCGTAATAGACTCGCTAAAAATGTACACGGCCATCATAAGGCTCGGTAGAATTGTACCCGGCCATGTGGAGCTCGATAAAACCCAACTGATCAGTGGTTACACAATAGGTGCGGTACCCGACCGACTATAGTTCGGCTCGGTAGATTAAAATAGATACATATATATAATGCGTGCTGGACTTATTGGAATCACATTTTGAATCTTTCGGAGTGACGTAAGGTCGGTATCCTCCGTACACGTTATTAGGATTAACTCTTCATCAAGAATATTATAATAATTAGAAATTACCAATAACATTGATAACATAATAATAAGAGAAGTAACATCAACATCAATCATTCCATTAGAAGGGAAACAATGTAAGTACTACTAGCTTCTAAGAGTGGAGTATCTTTGGAAGCTCGTTCATTACATTATGTACAATCGGAGTCATGCAAAAGAAGGAAAGGGATAGACTCACACACCTTGTATATACTTCCCAACCTCAAGCTATGCAAATGTCACGACTCCTTAGTCTACAATAAGAGAAATGACACTATCGTTATCGTTTTAAGCGTCGTAACTACTATGTATCGACCGCAACCTATTTTACGATGAAACGGACAACACCTCCCCTATTTATATAACTTCTCACAAGTTAAAACAACCACCAAACATACCAAACAACATCAATAATAATCATATTGATCCTCACAAAACAATCCACCAACCAACAACATTACTAACAAGCTTTTCAATATATATCTCACAAGTTCTAGCTTCAATGACTTAGCCGTAACTTGGATAATCTTAAATACATGTAGGGTAAGAGGTTACTTACCTTTAAACAGAAATAACAACTCCAATTTGACCTTAATTGACCACGAAATATCCCTTCAATGTTGCCACAAGAACAAGGAAGCGAAACTAGAATCAATTAGGGTTTTTCGGCACTAGAATCACTTTAGAAGACTTGAAATAATCTAGGGTTGATATTAAAAACTTGATGGAGTATTTTACAGAATATAAAACACTTTAAGCAACCTTCCACACGATCTGTAACAGCACAAAAATCAGCAACAACAAGAAGAACAAGAAACTTACTAGCGCCACGGGATTTTCGACACTTGATTTGTGTTGTTTGCCCTTTGTTTTGGTCTTGGATCATGAGAGAACCTTGAGAAAGTGTTTTTAGGGTTCTAAGGTCTGAATATAATGAAACATAATGACTTAAAACGGGGTTTAGGTGTTATATATATATATATATATATATATCCATATGTCTCAACCGCATATGTGGGCCCCATAGAGAGCTGGTTGGTGCAGTCTCGTGAAAACGCGAATATCTCTCTACTCCGAGATCGTATCGATAAACGGTTTATTGTGTTGGAAACTAGACTCATAGATATTCAATGTTATGGGTATATCATCCCGTAATTCCAGTTAAATTGCATTTGACCTAAAGTTTAAGTAAAATTATGAACGTAAGTTGCGACAACGTTTGTCGACTTTTGTTTCATAACTCGCTTGACTTCAAATACCTTAAAATATGACCTCTTGGGAATATTAATCACCTCTAGTTGTACCCAACAATACGGGCTACAACATCCTTGATTTGTTTAACTTCTAATACTTGTTAACCACTCTTATGCACCCTTGTATTGTTTAAGACCAATAGGATTAAATAATATCTTCTCATATTTATGTCAACTAACTTACGGCGTGATCTAACGTACGTGAATATGGGTTGTAACACCCTCCCCCCAGGAACATTTGTCCTCGAATGTAAGGGTTTATGGGGAGTCTAACTCATCGTGGATTCCGACAGAAATTTTCGGATGAGTTTTCCCTATAAAATGGACACTAGCCAAACTTGTAAGCAGTTAAACCCAACCTATGGCCTTACAAGGCTATACAAAGCATTGTGGATATGTACATTATCTGCATATCACCATTTTGTATTAAGAAAGAGTATTCTCAAGCTATTTCTTACCTCATAGAGCCGTTTCACCTTCTAATGCATCCTGCATTCCCCCGACATCCTCGTTATCTTCAATATGGAGCAGGTAAGGGTATTTAGACTTCGTCTCCTCTTCTGCTTCCCATGTCATTTCTTCTGTATTCTTGTTCCTCCACAATACTTTGACGGAAGCTACATCCTTTGTTCTCAGCTTGCAGACTTGTCGATCTAATATAGCCACTGGCACTTCTTCATATGATAGATCCTCTGTAACTTGTACATCTTTTATAAGGACGACCCGAGAAGGGTCTCCAATACATTTCCTCAACATAGATACATGGAATACCGGGTGAACAAATTCCAATTTGGATGGAAATTCTAACTCATAAGCAACCTGTCCAATTCGTTGAAGAATTTTGTACGGCTCGATATACCGCGGAGTCAACTTACCCTTCTTCCCAAAATGCATAACACCCTTCATCGGCGAGATCCTTAAGAAAACCCAATCACCAACCTCAATTCCAGATCACGATGTCGGACATCGGAATAAGACTTTTGCCTGCTTTGTGTCGTCCTCAGTCGCTATTGTATCACTTTAACCTTATCAATGGCTTGGTGAATCAAATTTGGCCCATATAATTCTGTCTCACAAACTTCGAACCATCCAACTGGTGATCTACATCTCCTCCCGTACAGTGCCTCGTACTGGGCCATTTTAATACTGGAATGATAGCTATTATTATAGGCGAATTCTATGAATGCCAGATGGTCATCCCAATTCCCCTTGAAATCTAGAACACATGCTCGTAGCATATCTTCAAGTGTCTGAATTGTACGTTCAGCCTGTCCGTCAGTCTGCAGATGGAATGCAGTACTGAGATTCACTTGTGTGACTAAACCCTTCTAAAAATACCTCCAAAAATTAGCCGTAAATTAAGCTTCTCGGTATGATATAATAGATACCGGCACACCATGAAGCCTAACAATCTCCTTGATATACAACTTTGCATAATCTTTAGTCGTGTAAGTTGTCTTAATTGGCAGAAAATGGGCACATTTTGTAAGTCGGTCAACTATCTCCTAGATGGAGTCAAACTTATGATAAGAGCGAGGTAATCCAATAATGAAGTCCATATTAATCACCTCCCATTTCCAGGTCGGAATCTCTATATTCTGAATCAATCCACTGGGTTTCTGATGCTCGATCTTTACTTGTTGACAATTAAGACACTGGGCTACAAATTCTGCAATAGACTTCTTCATGTTATCCCACCAATACTGCTCCTTAATGTCATGATACATCTTTGTCGAACCGGGATGGATAGAATATCGGGACTGATGAATCTCAATCATAATCTTCTCTCGCAACCCTGCCACACTAGGCACACANCTGAGATTCACTTGTGTGACTAAACCCTTCTAAAAATACCTCCAAAAATTAGCCGTAAATTAAGCTTCTCGGTATGATATAATAGATACCGGCACACCATGAAGCCTAACAATCTCCTTGATATACAACTTTGCATAATCTTTAGTCGTGTAAGTTGTCTTAATTGGCAGAAAATGGGCACATTTTGTAAGTCGGTCAACTATCTCCTAGATGGAGTCAAACTTATGATAAGAGCGAGGTAATCCAATAATGAAGTCCATATTAATCACCTCCCATTTCCAGGTCGGAATCTCTATATTCTGAATCAATCCACCAAGTTTCTGATGCTCGATCTTTACTTGTTGACAATTAAGACACTGGGCTACAAATTCTGCAATAGACTTCTTCATGTTATCCCACCAATACTGCTCCTTAACGTCATGATACATCTTTGTCGAGCCAAGATGGATGGAATATCGGGAATGATGAATCTCAATCATAATCTTCTCTCGCAACCCTGCCATATTAGGCACACATAATCGGCCTTGGTATCTTAGTTCCCCATCTCCTCCGATCTCGAAAGCAGTAATTTTACATTGTTGAATGCTCTTTCTCAATCGTACTAAGGTACGATCTTTATATTGTCGTGCTTTTACCTCGGCTACCAAAGATGATTCTGGTGTATTTTGTACAGTAACACCTCCGTCATCAGAGTCTAACAATTCGATTCTCATATTGGCTAGCTGATGAAGCTCTTTAGTCAACCCCCGTCTACCTGCCTCAATATGTACTAACCTTCCCATTGACTTACGACTGAGAGTGTCTGCCACAATATTGGCTTTACCGGGATGATATAATATCTCGACATCATAATCTTTTAGTAATTCAAGCCACCTACACTACCTCAAATTCAACTCCTTCTTCTTGAACATGTATTGTAAACTCTTGTGATTTGTGTAGATGTCAACATGGATGCCCTATAAGTAGTGCCGCCATATCTTCAACGCTATATTACTGCAGTCAATTCCAAATCATGAGTCAGGTAATTCTTTTCATGCTTCTTCAATTGTCTTGATGCATAAGCAATCACCTTCCCACGTTACATCAATACGAACCCCAAACCTATACCTGAGGCATCACAATATACCACATAACCTTTTGTTCCTTCTGGGAGAGTGAGCACTAGCGCGGATGTCAATCGATTCTTTAGCTCCTGAAAACTACATTCAGAAGCGTCAGACCACTGGAACTTGGTAGCTTTCTTTGTTAACTTAGTCAATGGTGCTGATATAGAGGAAAACCCTTCTACAAACCACCTATAATATCCTGTTAGCCCCAGGAAGCTGCGGACTTCTGACGGTGTTGTAGGTCTCACCCAATTCTTCACTGCATCGATCTTCTGAATGTCGACACTAATACCCTCGTCAGATATCACATGGCCAAGGAATGCTATTGAGTTTAGCCAGGATTCACATTTGGAGAGCTTAGCATATAACTTACGATCCTGAGAGGTATGTAATACTATCCATAAGTGGCCCACATGTTCCGCCTCCGAATGAGAATACACTATAATGTCATCAATGAATACGATCATGAACACATCAAGATAGGGCCTGAATACACTATTCATGAGATCCATAAAAGCTGTTGGGGCATTTGTTAGCCCGAATGACTTCACCAAGAACTCAAAATTCCCATATCTTGTCCGGAAGGCCGTCTTTGGAATATCCTTCTCCTTAACCCTCACCTGATGATACCTTGAACGTAAGTCAATCTTGGAGAAATACTTGGCACCCTGGAGTTGGTCAAACAAGTCGTCAATCCTTGGAAGTGGATACTTGTTCTTTATAGTAAACTTATTCAACTGTCAATAATAGACACACATCCTTAACAACCCATCTGTCTTTCACACGAACAAGACTAGCGTACCCCAAGGTGAAGTTATAGGCCTAATAAAGCCCTTATCCAACAAGTCCTTCAACTACGCCTTCAACTCTCGCAACTCTGCCGGGGCCATCCTGTATGGAGGGATAGATATCGGTTGAGTGTTAGGCAACACATCAATGCTAAACTCAATCTCCCTTATAGGAGGAAGGCCTGGGAGTTCATCTGGGAAAACATTTGGAAATTCATTGACCACGGGGATTGATTGGAGAGTAGGCGGTTTCGCCTCCGCATCCCTAAGGCGAACGAGATGATAAATATAACCTTTTGAGATCATCTTCCTTGCCTTAAGATAGGAAATAAACCTACCTTTCGGCGTAGCAATGTTCCCCTTCCATTCAATGGTGGGTTCACCAGGAAACTGAAACCTAACCATCTTCGTATGACAATCAACATTTGCATAGCATGAGACCAACCAGTCCATTCCCATTATCACATCGAAATCAATAATTTCTAACTCGAATAAATTTGTCGAGGTTTGACGACTACAAATTATCACTATGCAACCTCTATATACCCTTCTAGCAATCACAGAATCTGCTATTGGAGTAGAGACCACAAGTGGTTTATTTATCAATTCAGGTTCAACGCCAAACTTATTAGCCACAAACGGTGTAACATATGATACTGTAGATCTCGGATCAATCAACGCATATACATCATAAGAAAACCCAGACAATATACCTGTAACAATATCCGGAGATGACTCGAGATCCTGTCGACCTACTAGAGCATAGGTTCGATTTTGAGTACCACTCGAACTCGGCACTGCATCTCTACCTTTACCACGACCTGTCGAGTGCTGAAAACCCCGTGCTAGAGGTCGAACTGATGAGTAAGAACCAGACACAGATCCAGTCGCTTGAGCCATACCACCACCTCCTCTGTTAGGACAATCCTGCATCATATGGCCAAGCTGTCCGCAAGAATAGCATGCATCGGAACCTCGATAGCAAAGTCCAAAGTGGGCCTTGCCGCACTAATCACAACGAGGTGTTGGGGGTCTCGTCTGACTAGTATCCCTATGATATTGTGATCCTGATGCCCGCGAACTTTGACCTGAACCAGAATAGGTAAATCGATCATACCGAGGCCTCTGAAACTATGGAGGAGCACTAGCTATAGGTGGCGCCGAACTCCTCGAAGACTGTGGCCTAATACTGCCTCTGAAGTCATCAGAATACCCTACAAACCTTGCCCTCTTATGCTGGCCCCTATATTCCCTTTGCTGGTGCTTACGATCCTCTAATGTCTGGGCATAAGCCTGAATACGGAAAATATGCATGCCCTCTACCAAGGAGGATGTTGTGCACTCATTTATCATATGTGGTCCCAACCCGTTCACGAACAGGTGCACCCTATCGCTCATCTCGGCCACCATATGGGGAACATACCTTGCTAAAGAATCAAACTGCATACTATATTCTCTCACACTCATATTACCCTGTCGAAGGTTCAAGAACGTATCAGCTCTAGCTCGTCGTATCTCAACTGGCAAGTGGTGACGAAGAAAGGCCTTAGAAAATTCCTTCCACACAGCTGGAGGAGCGTTCGGACCCCTCGATCTCTCCCAACTATCATACCAGAAAATCGCTAAATCCTGTAACCGATAAGAAGCCAACTCTACTGCCTCCGTATCACTAGCATGCATAACCTGCAATGTACGATAAACCTGATCAATAAAAGTCTGCGGGTCCTCCTTGGGGTCTGATCCGGTAAACACTAGAGGGTCTAGATTAATAAAATCACGACCTCTCGCACTAATCGGTTTATTAGCAGCACAAGTATTCTGCCTCTGAGCCTGAGCAGCTACCAAAATAATCAACAATTGCACCGCACTCCGCATATCCTGGTCTGTAGTGCCAGACAATGGAACTGGAAGTGCTGGGTGCCTCCTAATATACTTTGTAGGAGACGGAGTAGGTGAGTTATAAGACGGCATCTCACTCTGAGCCTCACTTTGGCCTGCTCTGGTTGGAGGTACATGAGTGGTACCGTCTCCCACAGTTATTAATCGCTTGCTTCCTAGTCGAAGGCATCGTTGAAAGAAAATAAGATGCATATAAGAGACGAACACTTACGACTCAACTCTATGCACGATCTAGATTCAGGAAGAAGATAACAACCCTAAATGTCATGTAGCCTCCGGATTATAAATGTGGTGCGATACACACACATAATCAAGACTCTACTAGACACGGCTCATAGACAACCCCTAGGACATACTTGCTCTGATACCAAGTTTGTCACGACCCAAACTAGAGGGCCATCACTGGCACCCGGGCCCTATTTGCCAAGCACCAACGCACATTTTATCTAATATTTCTTGTAATCTATAAGGGTCGATGAGATCAATATAAATGGTAGACATGAATCCTAAACAACCAACAATGACAGATAATGGCATGAACATATATAACATGGGCCGACAAGGTTGTCATGAAGCTATGTATAAGGTATGAGCTAACAAGCTGCCATGAGAGACTATACAACAAAAATCAGTCGACAAGGAAATCCAAACTATACATGAGTCGACACTTGTCTATGAGCATCTAAAGGAACATAAGTGCTTCAACATAGTTGGAACAGGGCCCCGACATACCCATAATCTCTATAACAAAAATACATACCAATACCACGACGAGTCCGAAGAAGGGATCTCGCCAATAACCGCTGATCTGGGCAGCCTACTATGGCTGGGGAGCTTCACCTACCTATCTATTAGGACCTGTAGCATGACATGCAGCATCCACAAATAAAAAGGACGTCAGTACGAATAAAGTACTGAGTATGTAAGGCAGGAAAGCATAAGTAAGAACAATAATGTAAATAAGGATCGAGAATATACAACTTGTAACATATGGGTACCTCTGAGGGCTACTGACATGAAATGCATGATATATATATAAGTAAGAACAGTAATGTAAATAAGGATAGAGAATATACAACTTGAAACATATGGGTACCTCTGAGGGCTACTGACATGAAATGCATGATATATATATATATATACACCTCCGTGGGCATCATCATCATCATATCGTACCCGACCGTAATAGGCTCGGTAAACATGTACCCAGCCATCATAAGGCTCAGTAAAATCGTACCCAGCCACGTGGAGCTCGGTAAAACCCAACTGATTAGTGGTTGCACAATAGGTGTCGTACCTAGCCGACTATAGCGCGGCTCGGTAGAGTAAAATAGATACATATATATGATGCGTGCTGGACTCATTGGAATCACATTTTGAACCTTTCGGAGTGACGTAAGGTCGGTATTCTCCATACATGTTATTAGGATTAAATCTTCATCAAGAATCTTATAAGAATCAGGAAGTACTAACAAAATTGATAACATAAGAATAAGAGAAATAACATCAACATCAATCGTTCCATAAGAAGGGAAACAATGTAAGTACTGCTAGCTTCTAAGAGTGGAGTATCTTTAGAAACTCATTCATTAAATTATGTACAATCGGAGTCGTGCAAAAGAAGGAAAGGGATAGACTCACATAACTTGTATATACTTCTCAACCTCAAGCTATGCAAATGTCACGACTCCTTAGTCTACAATATGAGAAATGACACTATCGTTATCGTTTAAGCGTCGTAACTATTATGTATCGACCGCAACCTATTTTATGATGCAACGGACAGCACATCCCATATTTATATGACTTTACACAAGTTAAAACAACCACCAAAAATCCCAAACAACATCAATAATAATCATATTGAGCCTCACAAAACAGTCCACCAACCAACATCATTACTAACAAGCCTTTTGATATATATCTCACAAGTTCTAGCTTCAACGACTTAGCTGTAACTTGGATAATCTTAAATACATGTAGGGTAAGAGGTTAATTACCTTTAAATAGAAAGAAAAACTCCAATCTAACCTTAATTTACCACGAAATATCCCTCCAATGCTGCCACAAGAACAAGGAAGCGAAACTAGCAATCAATTAGGGGTTTTCGGCACTAGAGTCACTTTAGAAGACTTGAAATAACCTAGGGTTGATATTAAAAACTTGAGGGAGTATTTTAAATAACATAAAACACTTAAAACAATCTCCCACACGAGCTGGAACAACACAAAAATCAGCAACAACAATAAGAACAAGAAACTTACTAGCGCCACGGGATTCCCGACACTTGATTTGTATTGTTTGCCCTTTGTTTTGGTCTTGGATCATGAGAAAATCTTGAGAGAGTGTTTTTAGGGTTCTAAGGTCTGAATATACTGAAACATAATGATTTAAAATGGGGTTGAGGCGTGTTATATATATCCATATGTCTCAACCGCCTATGTGGGCCCCATAGAAAGCTGCTTGGCACAGTCTCGCGAAAATGGGAATATCTCTATACTCCGAGATCGTATCGACGAACGGTTTAATGCATTGGAAAGTAGACTCATATATATTCAATTTTATGGATAAATCACCCCGTAATTCCAATTAATTGGGGGAAAGCTTAGTAAGATTTTACCTAAAGTTTAAGTAAAATTATGAACGTAAGTTGCGACAACTTTTGTCGACTTTTGTTTCATAACTGCTTGACTTCAAGACTTATGATACGGATATTATATGATTCAAATAGCTTAAAATATGACCTCTTGGGAATATTAATCACCTCTAGTTTTACCCAAAAATACGGGTTACAACATCCTTAATTCATTTAACCTCTAATACTTGTTAACCACTCTTATACACCCTTGTATCATTTAAGAACAATAGGATTAACTTCTTATCATCTCAGAGATAATCTCTGCTCAGATTAACATTGACTAACTTACGGCATGATCTAACGTACGCGAATATAGGTTGTAACAGTCAAATTCCATATAACTGTGTGACTGAATAATCTGTTGTTATCTGTATATTCTCCATGTATTAGGGAAATTAAACCACAAATCATGTTAGAAATCATGTTTCGACTATGTGTTGGCACTGTAGGGACCCATAGAGGTCGTGTACATATTGAATTATCTGCTAAATTATTATTTTGTACTCGCTCATAGTTTTATTTGTGTATTATATCTCAGTCTTTATTGTTCATTGTTGACACAATATATCATTTCTGTTGGGGCTGATTTTCATGATTACTGAGAGCCCGAGAGACTGGAGCAAATGATGAGTGAGTGAGGCCGAGGGCCTGATTGTGAGATATTGATACTATAGAACATGAGTTGTCCGTGCAGCACGTGAGTTGTCCGTACGGATCCAGGTATTATACTATAGCATGTTAGTTGTCCATGCAACACGTGAGTTGTCCGTGTGGATTATAGCGCTTGGGCTGAAGGAGCCCCTCCGAAGTTTGTACACACCCCCAGAGAGCGCAGGTGCCTACTGAGTGCGAGTGTCGAGTGCAGAGTGAATGGGAGGCAAAGTGACTGTGGCCCTGAGAGGATGCATTTGATTTCATTATTGTTGCACTTAGCTGCCACCTATCACTGTCTTCAAATTTCTGAAAGATATTACACTCTGTTTCACTTACACTTGTCATGAAGAAACTGTTTTGACCTAATTTATCAAACTTGAAAGCATGCCTACCTTCCTATGTTGAAATCACTATAATTGAACTATAACTGTGAAGCTCGTCACTACTTTCAGTTCTTTATTTAGTCTTGTTACTTACTAAGTTGGTTGTACTCATGCTGTACCTTGCACCTTGTGTGTAGATCCAGGTGTTTTCGGTCATGACAGTTGCTAAATTGTGGATTTCGGATTCTCGGAGACTATCGAGGTAGCTGCTTGGCGTTTCACAGACCTTGTTTCTCCTTCCCTATCTTTCCACTTATTGTATTTAGTTTCAAATTATCATAGACAGTATTTTCCAAACTTGTGATGTATAGATGCTCATGTACTCTGTGATACCCTGGTGGTTGGGAACTTCCGCGTTGTATTTTGGGTTTCTATCCCATTTATGAGAACTTTTCTTGTTTAAACTGCTTTAATTTATTTTCTGTTAAAAGTGTTGGAAATATTTTTAAATGTCAGCTTGCCTAGTACCACGATAGGTGCCATCACGACAGGTTAGGATTTTGGGTCGTGACACATGAAAAGAAAGTGCTCATTTTGTAAAACAAAAAAGAAAATATGTTTTCTACATCATAAAAAGAATGTGCTTACTTTGTTGAAATGAAAGAAAATACTTTTTCTATAGCACAAAAAGAAAACACTCATTTCGTTGAAATGAAAAAGTAAATACTCTATCTACAAGCACTCTCAATAATATTTCTATTTAGGGTAGGGGTGGGGGTTCGAAGGTAGGGTGGGGGTTGGGCTGGTGGGAGGTGGGTTGGTGTCACGATCCAAAATTCCCACCCTCGGAACTGTGATGACGCCTAACATTTCACTTGCCAGGCAAGCCAACGTTAGAATAATTTGATCCATTTTTAACAGTTCAAATTAAATAATAATCGAGAAGCCGAAATNATTTATGAGAACTTTTCTTGTTTAAACTGCTTTAATTTATTTTCTGTTAAAAGTGTTGGAAATATTTTTAAATGTCAGCTTGCCTAGTACCACGATAGGTGCCATCACGACAGGTTAGGATTTTGGGTCGTGACACATGAAAAGAAAGTGCTCATTTTGTAAAACAAAAAAGAAAATATGTTTTCTACATCATAAAAAGAATGTGCTTACTTTGTTGAAATGAAAGAAAATACTTTTTCTATAGCACAAAAAGAAAACACTCATTTCGTTGAAATGAAAAAGTAA
>AWOL01S0025440.1:9918-66374 GCA_000715115.1 Nicotiana otophora
TTGCCCACCCACCCCCCCTCCCCCTCCCCCTCCCCCATAACTTCGGAAAAAAAGTATGCATATTTGTGTATATTATCTCAAATAATAGGTATATATTTTGATTGGTACCCTAAGATTCAAATCTTAGGCAATTGCATTGGTGGATTTACGGGGCACAACTTGAATTTTAATGCGTTGCCTGGATTAGATTCCAACACCATTTTCAAATCTTGGGTTCCTAAATTGCCATAGTAGCTAATAATAATACTATCGAAATTCAAAGGGAAAAATATCGCAATACCTTGAATTGGGCGCCAAATGCCTCACAACATAATGCCCTTTCGGCAAAATCTGGGAAACAGGTGCCTCTAGAGCCTTGGAAGGATTATCCAAATTCTCGTTTTTACAAAAATAGCAAATCACATCAACCATACAAATCTTCCCAACACAACGGCACTCACAATTACGACCTTCTAGAACCTTCTTCGAATGGTCACAGCTCCACACGCTCACGTGAGCCTCGCCGGACTTTTTCAACACCGCTAACGCCTCCGCTACGGTGGATGCCGCCGGTAATGGCCTTAACGCCGGCTTCCCTACGCACAAATCTGACACATTCCGGTTCAGAAAATTAACCGCCATGCAATGACGAGAAAATCAAACGGATTTGAATTTTTTTTAAAATAGCATTCGAAGAAGATAAAGAAGAATATTATATAATGCGGTTAATTTTATAACGATACGAAGATAGAAGGAGATAGCAGAGGGATAACGGAAAATTTTTCCGGGACCGCCGTACACGGAAGACCCCGGTGGTGATTTTTAGAAATGACGAATAGGGAAGAAGATTAGAGTAAAAAATTCCTGATGTTTATACTGGTGATTTGATTAATGGTAATTACTCTTGAGTGGTGATCCATTTTTTCTTATACCTATTCTCCACACATTTTTCTTTTTCTCCCTTTTTTCTTTTCTTTTAGTAGTATGATATTTGGGTTGTGGATTCAGAAATTTGTAAATGTTTTTTAATTAATATTTCAAAAAACTTATCTACAAAATGTCTATGGTGTGTTTGATACAACACAAGTTATTTTTTAAAAAATATTTCAGAAAACGACTTACTCCTACTATTTTTGAAAAATATTTTCTTGGAAATTATTTTTCGGTAATTAGTTGGACAT
Source organism: Nicotiana otophora (assembly GCA_000715115.1). Lineage (NCBI taxonomy): Eukaryota > Viridiplantae > Streptophyta > Magnoliopsida > Solanales > Solanaceae > Nicotiana > Nicotiana otophora. The sequence goes on from AWOL01S0025440.1 coordinate 11,079, forward strand.
TTTCAAAAATAACCTGATAGTACTCTGAGTATTAAATAATAATAATAATAATAATATTTAAGTGATAGTTAAAATAATGACATAACATTGAAAATGGAGATTTTGGTGGAGCAATTAAATACCAGAATTTTAGAAATGTTTTTTGTATTACTAAACATACCCTAAATACTTTGTTTAGGGAAAAGTACGCTCGCAAAAATAATAGCTGATAATATATATATTTTTATATATATTAATGTATAATATATTTATTATAAACATAATCAGTACATAATTTTTGTATATTTGACTAACAAATATAATTATTTTTGACCGGCTTACTTGCAGAGTCATGATTTCAAATGTCTGGATTTATTATCGTTAAATTTTAGTTAGTAAACTATATATGTGAAAAGTAATGTTGAATTTCGACATATAGCATGTTGTTCTACCCTTTATAAACTCATTGCAAAGATCATAAGAGCAAAATTAAAAATTGTTGTGGACTACATTGTTGGACCTTCTTAGCCAGCTTTCATTGAAGGCAAGAACATATTGGACAATGTCATCATTGCAAGTGGTCAAAGGATATACTCAAAAAGGGGTCTCCCCGGGGTGCTTAATCAAGGTGGATATAAGCAAAGCATATGACTCAATTGAATGGCCTTTCCTCACAATGATCTTATTGAAATTTGGAATGCTTGTGAAGTTTGTTCGGATAGTGATGGAGTGTGTAACGACTGTCAGCTATTTTTTACTATTGAATGGAGGAATGACTACCAAATTTCAAGCTAAGAAGGGGTTAAGGCAGGGAGACCTAATGTCTCCTTACCTATTTGTATTGGTGATGGAGTACCTCAATAGATTATTGAAGACATTAAAGTATATCCAGACTTCAACTACCACCCAAGGTGCTCCAGAAAAAAAAACATAACTCATACTCCCTCCGTTTTAATTTATGTGAACTCATTTGACTGGACACGCAGTTTAAGAAAAGAGAGAAGACTTTTGAACTTGTGGTGTAAAATGAGGCACATATATTTTGTGTGACTATAAATCAATACATAAAAGCAAATTATTTTCAAATAAGGAAAGATGTCATTCTTTTGATATGGACTAAAAAGGCACATAAATTGAAACGGAGGGAGTATATGTTTTGTTGATGACTTGATTTTGTGTTGCAGAGCAGACAAGATCTCTATATACTTGTTCTGGAAAGATTTCATCATATCTCTGAGGTATCAGGTCTTAAAGCAAATATGAAAACGAGTGCTTTGTATATTGCTGGGGTCCCTGGGGAGTTCAAAGAGCTGATTCTAGCTGAAATGTAATTCACACTAGGGGAGCTGCCATTCAAGGACCTTGGAGTTCTCTTGTCCTCTAAGAAACTATCTGTCTAGCAATGCATGCCATTGATTGAAAGGATACTGCACGACTCATCTGTTGGACTGCCGAATTTCTCTCATATAGTGGTCGACTACAGTTGATCAAGAGTGTAATATTTGAAATGCATGCATATTGGGCGCATGTGTTCTTATTGCCAAAGAAGATAACTAGGCTAATTGTTACTGCTTGCAGAACATTCCTATGGACTAGGAGCAATGACCCATCTAGGAGAGCACTTATAGCTTGGGATAAGATTTTTATGCTACTATCAGCTGGAGGACCAAAAGTTATTGATATATACTCATGGAACAAAGTTGCTTTATGTAAGCTGCTATGGGCCATCAATGCAAAAAAAGATACTCTGTGGATTCAATGGATCCGCAGCTTCTACATCAAAGAGCGAAATTGTATGCCTATGAACACTCCAAAGCAGGCTTGTTGGCTAGTTAGGAAAATATTTGATATTAGTGAATGATTACTCCAAAAGGACCCTTCCTCTATTTCTAAACAAATACTATCTTCATGGGAAGTTCAGTATTAAGAAGTTGTATGTTGTATCAATGCATCAATACCCAAAGCGTCCTTGAAAAGAATTATTGTCGGATCAAAAGCATTGCCAAGATATCAGTTCATTCTTTGGTTGGCTCAGCATCGAAGGTTAGCCATAGTGGATCGACTAGGGAAGTGGGGGATGTCAATATCAAGTGATTGTGTGCTATTTGGGAAGGATAATGAGGAGACAACGGAACATCTGTTGTTTAAATGTGATTACTCCAGAACTATATCGTCATTGCTACAATGGATCGGAGAAAGACACCAAATTGGAAGCTGGAATGAGGAGATTGAATGGCTAATGAAAAAGTATACATGCAGAGTTCGAGCTCACATACTAGGCTTTCTGTTTGTAGTTGTGATTTACCATATCTGGGCTGAGAGAAACCAACGAAGATTTTAAGGAAAGATGATATCAAGCACTCAGAGGATTAAAGATATTGTACTTGAATTATACCTCCGAGGGCAAAATGAATCCAAATAGCACAAGGATTTAGAAAGAATAAACAACTTTTCTGTCTAGCTATGGATAGAATACATGTAGAGATAGTAAGGATAAGAGTTGTGGATAGATAAGGAATTGTTTCTTTGATTTATTTCTTTGGTCTAACTCTAGAGTCCAAATGAGCTAGCGGTTGTACATACTTATACTTGGTTAAATAAAAAACGGAAAAGGGCCTGAATTGCCCCTAAACTCTCGGATTTGATCTAAAATTGTCCCTCATTAACCTATTGAGCTAAATATGACATCACCGTTAATGTTTGGGCTCACAACTGCCCTATAGTTAACAATCTAAATCCGGTTTAAAAATAATATTAGTTTAAATGACGTAGCATTAAACTATTGGTTGATTTAAAACCCACCCAAAATATGTCCAATCCACCCATTCTACTCGACCCATCAGACCTTACCCATTTAACTCTAACTCAATCGATAATTTCTAAACCCAAAAGCTATTTCTTATTCCACGTCATTTAACATACTAATGGATTATTTTAGGGAGAGTCATTATTCCTCTCATTATGGCTTCTATATATGATTTCATGACATGCAAGTAATGGATTAGAATTTTGAAATGTATATATAAATTTTTTTATTTTTTATTTTTGCATACCAAAAATATTGTTTCTGTCAAACTCGTGGTTGGCAAATCGGTTGGAATATATTTGTCAAGATCCTATATACGTATATGATGAGGAAATTTCTTAAGTATTTGATTGTGTACCTAGTCATTTAATGTATAAATGAAAAAAACCTCGAACCAAAATTTTGCTCTCGAAATTTCGCCGTCACTGTAGCTGTGAATAGTGCGCGAACAACCGCTACAGTGCAAAACAGTACTATGAATAGTGCCAAACAGTGGCGCGAACAGTGATTTTGCTACTGTTTCACTTCTACAGTGTAGTGAACAGTAGCATCGCTTCACTGTTCATCGCGAAAAGCTGTGAGTTTGAGCTTCAATGGCCGACGACCAGCCATTTTTTTCGGCTGGTCTGCCCTCCCCCAACATCGCCCAACCACAAACAACACCAACTATCAATCCACAAACTCTAGATTACTCAAAGATTTTGACACCCAATTCATCCAATCCTCCTGCGATGACTGCTGCCCAAGCTTCAGTGCAGCCTATCGCCCAATCATCTACGACAACAAACAACAATCCCCAATCCATGGATTACTCAAAATTTTTAAAACCTACTACCATTAATGCCCCTATGCAAACCTTCGCTACGCTACCATTAAAACCAGTTGAGTTCCTTCACGGAGAACCAGTTGTGAAGTGGAAGAAACAAGAAGTGAAGCAATCTATCGCACAACAAGGACTTCTACTTGTAGTTCTTGGGAAATTTTCGTATGGGAAACCTGTTATTAGTGAATTACGTAAAGTGATTCCAATTCAATGTGAGATTAAAGGCCATTGCTCAGTTGGTTTAATTGAAGATAATTATGTGTTGATTACGCTATCTTTATTGGAGGACTATGTTCATCTTCTTTCAAAGCCATCTTTTTATTTAAAAGCTCAGTTAGACATGTGGCAGATGCATTGTTCAAAATGGAACCCATGGTGGACACCTGATAAAGAGACTCACATTGCCATTGCTTGGATTAGCTTTCCAGAACTGCCTCCTAATTTTTTTAGGAAGGAATGTGTATTTTCCTTAGCTCGTGCAGTTGGTAATCCATTACATGTAGACCTAGCCACTCAAAATGAAACTAGACCTAGTTGTGCTAAGGTGAAGGTGAAAGTTAACTTGTTAAGTAAGTTCCCTCACCGTATTAAGATTGTGGAAGAAACTGATGAATCTGGACCAGAAGAGTTCAAGTGGATCAGGATTAAGTATGATTATATGCCAAAATATTGCAAACCTTGCAAAAAATAGGGGCATAGTGAGGTAGAATGCTGGGTAATTTATCCTGAATTACACAAGAGATTTGAAGAAGGTGTTGAGGAACAAAGCAAGGAGAAGGCAGTTGTGATGAGTTCTGATGCAATTGGGACTGCTGGAAATTCAACAAAGGTCCTAACTAGTGGAAAGATGGTTGGTAAGCCTACTACTAATCATGCCAAGCAGGAATGGATGCAAGCAAGGAAGAACAAATACCAACGAGATAATATGGGTCACATTGTTGATAACAAACAAGGAAAGGAAGCTGACAAGGGTAAATGGAAGGCCAAAGTTGAGGAAGTTGCAACCAAGAACAAGTTTAATGCACTACAGGTTGAGGAAGTTCATCAGCTTACTCTACAAATTACTGAAGGCAAAGATGAGGATCATAGCAATGGTAAGAAGAAGGAACATAGGGAAAAACAAGCTAAGAAAGGACAGGAGAAGGAAAAGAAAGTCAATACTCAAGAGGAACATAAGCGTGTGAAGAAGGAAGCAGTCAAGAAGGTGGTGGAAAATGAGCATAATGGTAACCCTATTCCATTTGGGATTCAGTCTTCTGCTCCTAAAGATGATCAACTAATTCTAGTGTTCCTAGTGCTCAACATACTGATGAAAGGGCTAATAAGGAACCCATAATCGACTGGGTTCATAGAAGGTTTGGGACTAGAATTGAGGATCTAAAATAACTCATTGTGACCACAAACCAATCTTGTCATGAGATTCTATCTCAAACATTTAAAGATTCTGGGCAGATTGAGGATTTTGATGAGGTAAACTCTACAAAGGTCTTATGGAGTGATGCAGTTGAGGTTAAGGATGATCAATTAGGCACAACAAAGATAACAGAAGTCAAGGTGAAGAAGGACAACAAGCCAAGCTCACCTGGCGATAGGCTGGCGATGCCAGGCCTAAAGCCAAGCTCACCGGGCGTTAGGCTGGCGACGCTAGGCCTAAAGATAGGCTCCCCAGACATTAGGCTGGCGACACCAGGACTAAAGCCAGGCTCACCAGGCATTAGGCTGGCGATGTCAGGCCTAAAGCCAGGTTCACCTGATGAGGCAGCTATAGTAAACCCAACCTTAGTGCAACTGGAGAGATATTGGCCTGTGTAGATGGTATTCTGGTGTATGCATTGGAGAACAAACTTGATGGATATGTTAATGTGAATATTAGGGATGATATATTGGGTTCAGACCAAATTTCAAGCAATGGTAAGGGTGGTGATCTCACTAGAACAGTACATTCAGAGCATACTGCCACAATTACTCCTGGGCTAGGCAGTGTCTATGAGCTACAATTCAAGGAGTATGAACGGGCTGATGAGCGGGCAATTGTTCCAAAAGCATCGGGGGAAATATAGGAAGTGCCTATGGAATCTGGCACTGATCAAATTATGCAGCCACATCTTAATGTTCCACTTAAGACTCCTCTACAACATTTACATGATTTAGTTAAACACAATGTGACACCAATTGATGAAGACTTATTGAGACAAAATCCAATGGAGGATGGAGGAGATGATGAATCAACTGCAGAAAACTTCAAACAAGTGGCTAGGAAAGATGATTTATCACCCACAACTAGTGCTAAAGGAGGTAAAGAAACTAAAAAGAATCAGAGTAAAGATCCACCACAACCTTCAAGAATAATGCCCAGGAGGGCAGCTTCTCTATCTAAATGATGATGATCAAAATATTAATATGGAACATAAGGTCTGTGAATACACAACAGGCCTTTCTTAGGGTGATCAACATGAATAGGGAGCATAATTTTTGTGTAGTTGCATTGGTGGAGCTTTTTCAAAAGGAGGGACTCATTGATATATATAAAAGGAGGTTGAATATGGAGACTGCTTATGCAAATATTAATGGGCAAATATGGTTGTTCTTCGATGCAGTGGTAGAATGAGAATTAGTGGAGGATACTTAGTAACAGGTGACTGTGAGAGTGTTTCACCATGACCTGGGGCGGCACATGATGATGACATTTATTTATGCAAAATGTTCAGCAATGGAGAGGTTGGATTTATAGGATCACTTGTATTACTTAGCAAGTGATATGGAATTACCATAGCTGGTAGGAGGGAATTTTAATGTGATATTGCATGAAGATAAAAAATATAGGGGGACTTTCAGTACACCCTCCTGAATATGAGGATTTTGTATTTTGTGTAAACTCTTGTGGTTTGTTTGAGCAAGGGTACAAAGAAATTCCATTCACATGGTGGAATGGGAGATCCAATGCTGAGTGTATATTCAAGAGATTGGATAGGATTTTTGTGAATTTTCCATTTCAGAACATGTTGCCAACTATTGAAGTTGAGCATCTAATCAGAACTGGATCAGATCATGCACCATTGCTAATGACATGTGGGGTGCAGACAACCAATTTTGTCAAGCCTTTCAGATTCTTGAACTTTTGGACAAAGCATGCTACATTTATGGATGTGGTGAGGCAGAATTGGGAAGCTGATTTCAAAGGGGATCCGTTTTTTATGTTCAAGCAGAATATCAAGAGGGTGAAGGTAACACTCTCAAAATGGATTAGGGAAACATTTGGTGATATCTTCAAGCAATTGGCTATTTTGGAGGACATTGTTAGGGTGAAGGAGATGTTGTTTGAAGAAGATCCTACAACTGAGAATAGGATTGTGCTTCAAAAGGCTCAATCTGAATTGAAAAAATACTTGAGTATTGAGGAGCAGTATTGGAAGCAAAAAGCTGGGATGACTTGGTTTGCTGAAGGAGATACGAATACAAGTTTCTTTCACAATCATGTCAATGGCAAAAGAAAGAAATTGCAACTGAAGAGGATCAAAAATGGTAGTGGGTTATGGATTGAAGACCAGGAGCAATTGGCTACAGCTGCAGTGGACTTCTATCAAAAACAGTTCACAAATGAAGGTGATGTTTCTGAATTTTCCTTGCTCAATAATGTACCTTCAATGGTCACTATGGATCAGAATTTGGAACTTAGCAGATTGCCAACAATTGAAGAAGTAAGGGCAGCAGTTTTTGAGCTTAGTGGGGAGAGTACTAGTGGCCCTGATGGATTCACTGTCTTGTTTTATCAAACATGTTGGGATGTTATTGGTGCTGATATACATAACATGGTGCTACACTTCTATGGAGGAGCTGCATTGCCTAAATCCATCACTCACACCAATCTAGTGTTGCTGCCCAAGAAACCCAGAGTTGAGACATTCTCTGACTTAAGACCTATTAGTTTGAGCAATTTCATTAACAAGGTCTTGTCTAGGGTGTTACATGACAGATTGGAGAGTTTTCTGCCATCTCTAATAGCTCCTAATCAATCCGGATTTGTTAAGGGTAGGAGTATATTTGAGAATATCTTATTGACTCCAGAAATTGTCACTGACATAAGGTTAAGGGGAAAGCCAGCTAATGTGGTGATCAAGCTTGATATGGCTAAGGCCTACGATAGGGTTTCATGGAAGTACTTATTGCATGTGCTAAGGAAGATGAGATTTTCTGAACACTTCATCAACATGGTGTGGAACTTGATGTCAAATACTGGTATTCAGTATTGGTGAATTGCCAGTCCTCAAGGTTCTTTAAGTCGACAAGGGGTGTGAAACAGGGGGATCCCATATCTCCAGCATTGTTCATTTTGTCAGTTGAGGTACTTTCCAGGTCTTTGGATAAGCTCTTTGAAGACAAGTCATTTGTGGGATTTGGAATGCCTAAGTGGTCTGATCCTTTAAATCACTCGGCATATGATGATGATACGATAATCTTTGCATCTGCTCATCCTCCCTCTTTGAGCAAGATTATGGCAGTGTTGGGGAACTATGAGAAGATATCAGGTCAGATGATCAACAAAGATAAGAGTTCATACTATATGCATTCAAAGGTTGCTAATGGATTGTTTCAGGGAGTTGGAGCTATTACAGGATTTGCAAGAGGTAAATTCTCCTTCACATATCTAGGGTGTCCTATTTTTTACACTAGAAGGAGGAAGGACTATTATGAGGATCTTATCAAGAAGGTGAAGGCTAAATTGCATTCATAGAAAGGAAAGTTGTTGTCATTTGGAGGAAAGGCAACACTCATCTCTAGTGTGTTGCAAAGTATGCCAGTTCACATGTATCAGTCCTCGATCCACCAAACAGCATTCTGGGGCATCTACATAAGACTTTTGCTAGGTTCTTTTGGAGCACAAAGGAAAAAGGGAGAAGCAGACACTGGCTTCATGGAAAAATCTTTGCCTTCCTAAAGAGGATGGGGGGCTAGGTTTTAGGTCCTTAAATGATGTCTCAAGGGCACTGTTTGCTAAACTATGGTGGAGGTTTAGGACCACAAAATATTTGTGGTCTAATTTCATGTGGAATAAGTATTGCAAGAAGGAGCTACCATCAGTGGTGCATTTTAGGGGAGAGTCTCATATTTGGAGACAAATGTTGAATGCTAGGGAAGAAGTAGAACATGAGATTGTATGGGAATTGAAGAGTGGAACAACTAATATTTGGCATGAAAATTAGATTGGATTGGGTGCACTTTATCAAGTATTACCTGAAGACTTTCCAACCAATGAAGGCCTTTAGGAGGTGGTAAACATGGGATGGTCAGCTGCTAGATCAAACTTTCAATGAGGAAATTGCAGAACATATAAGGCTAAATGTGCACTATGAAGGCAACGGGGGATATTGGGATAGGCCATACTGGATGCCAACTCCTTCAGGCAAGTTCAGTGTTAGCAGTGCTTGGCAAATATTAAGGCATAGGGCTGATCCTAATCAGGAATTCAAGTTAATGTGGATTAAAGGTTTTCCATTCAAGATATCCTTCTTCTTGTGGAGATTGTGGAGGCATAAAATAGCCACCGATGACATGTGGAGGAGGCAAGGGCAAATGGTGATGTCTAGGTGTTGGTGTTGTCAGCAGCCTCAAGAGAAATCCATTGAGCATATATTTTCCACAAGTCCTACTACCTCTAAGGTATGGAACTTGTTCATGGGGGCTGCTGGAATTTCTGTGCAATTAATTCAATTGAAGCAGATTATAAGGCATTGGTGATATGCTTAGTGTTGTCCAAAATTAAAGCCACTATTTCAAGCAGTACCAGCTATCATCACTTAGGAGATTTGGAAGAGAAGAAATGCAGGTAAACATGGTGGTTCAGTATCCACAAATAGGGTGATTCATGAGATAAACAGGACATTGCATCAACTGGCAAGGGTGATGTATGCTTGGATCCCTAATATTCCATTGTTATGGCCAGACATGATTCAATACTTTGAAGGATATAAACCTATATTGATCACTACAAGAGTAACATGGCAGCTTCCTTTTCATAGTTGGTACAAATGTAATACTGATGGAGCTTCAAAGGGCAATCCTGGACCTAGCTCCCTAGGCTTTTGTGTGAGGGATGATGAAGGTGATGTGGTGTATGCTAGGGCAGTAGACCTGGGAGTGACAACTAATATTGTGTGGAGCATGATCTTCACCCTCTCATACTGGAGACCGATTTATTGGTGATGAAGAAGGCGATAGAAGGGGAATGAGATCCTCCTTGGGTAATTGCACAGGATGTGAAGAAAATTATAGAGATGAAGGACAACTTCAATGTGATCTTTCAACATGTGTTCAGAGAAGGCAACTCAGTGGCGGATTTTATAGCTAACATTGTGTTTTCTTTTGCAGATACATCTGAGTTTCATTCATTCTCTGAACTGCCTAGTGCAGGGAGGAGGTTGATTAATCTAGACAAATCTCAATCACCTAACCTTAGGGTTAGGATAGCAAAGAGAAGAACCCCAGACTGATGGCTTCACAGGATTGGACTCTGCACAAACTGATATGTCCAAATGCTAAGGAAAATGATGAACCCATCATATGGTATTTTTGGAGATTGTTGAATCATTTCTCAGTGGTATAGAATGCTTTAATGCTCAATCTGAGGATGGTTTAGTAATGTTTAGAATGATGTCTACATTAAAGGTTCTAGTAGGGAAAGATCTGAGCTTACAAGATCACAAAAAGGCACAATTTCAAAGGCTGGCCTTTGCCTTGCAAAGCGTGCTTAATTCCTGGTTTTTGCCTTACAAAGCCAGCCTAAAGCCAGCTCATGCCTGGCTTTTGCCTTGTAAATCCTGGCTAAAGCCGGCTCATGCCTGGCTTTTGCCTTGTAAAGCCTGCCTAAAGCCAGCTCTAGACTGGCTTTTGCCCTGCAAAGCCTGCCTAAAGCCAGCTCAAGCCTGGCCTTTGCCTTGCAAAGCCTGCCTAAAGCTAGCTCACGCCTGGCCTTTGCCTTGCAAAGCCTGCCTAAAGCCAGGCTCCTCTTCTACACGTTAATTTTGATGAGTGAGCACATGATTAATACTTGAACAAAATCAGTCCACTGCATATGGAGATCATATAGTAGCTACACTTGGAAGACTATGCTGGCTTCAACTCTGTGGTGGAGATGTTTGGAATTCATTTTAGCCTATGGACAGTATACCCTGNATAGGGTGATTCATGAGATAAACAGGACATTGCATCAACTGGCAAGGGTGATGTATGCTTGGATCCCTAATATTCCATTGTTATGGCCAGACATGATTCAATACTTTGAAGGATATAAACCTATATTGATCACTACAAGAGTAACATGGCAGCTTCCTTTTCATAGTTGGTACAAATGTAATACTGATGGAGCTTCAAAGGGCAATCCTGGACCTAGCTCCCTAGGCTTTTGTGTGAGGGATGATGAAGGTGATGTGGTGTATGCTAGGGCAGTAGACTTGGGAGTGACAACTAATATTGTGTGGAGCATGATCTTCACCCTCTCATACTGGAGACCGATTTATTGGTGATGAAGAAGGCGATAGAAGGGGAATGAGATCCTCCTTGGGTAATTGCACAGGATGTGAAGAAAATTATAGAGATGAAGGACAACTTCAATGTGATCTTTCAACATGTGTTCAGAGAAGGCAACTCAGTGGCGGATTTTATAGCTAACATTGTGTTTTCTTTTGCAGATACATCTGAGTTTCATTCATTCTCTGAACTGCCTAGTGCAGGGAGGAGGTTGATTAATCTAGACAAATCTCAATCACCTAACCTTAGGGTTAGGATAGCAAAGAGAAGAACCCCAGACTGATGGCTTCACAGGATTGGACTCTGCACAAACTGATATGTCCAAATGCTAAGGAAAATGATGAACCCATCATATGGTATTTTTGGAGATTGTTGAATCATTTCTCAGTGGTATAGAATGCTTTAATGCTCAATCTGAGGATGGTTTAGTAATGTTTAGAATGATGTCTACATTAAAGGTTCTAGTAGGGAAAGATCTGAGCTTACAAGATCACAAAAAGGCACAATTTCAAAGGCTGGCCTTTGCCTTGCAAAGCGTGCTTAATTCCTGGTTTTTGCCTTACAAAGCCAGCCTAAAGCCAGCTCATGCCTGGCTTTTGCCTTGTAAATCCTGGCTAAAGCCGGCTCATGCCTGGCTTTTGCCTTGTAAAGCCTGCCTAAAGCCAGCTCTAGACTGGCTTTTGCCCTGCAAAGCCTGCCTAAAGCCAGCTCAAGCCTGGCCTTTGCCTTGCAAAGCCTGCCTAAAGCTAGCTCACGCCTGGCCTTTGCCTTGCAAAGCCTGCCTAAAGCCAGGCTCCTCTTCTACACGTTAATTTTGATGAGTGAGCACATGATTAATACTTGAACAAAATCAGTCCACTGCATATGGAGATCATATAGTAGCTACACTTGGAAGACTATGCTGGCTTCAACTCTGTGGTGGAGATGTTTGGAATTCATTTTAGCCTATGGACAATATACCCGGGTGCCTGGTGAGAGCTTGATAGGTGCTGCTTGGTATTTGCCAATGACAATTGGATTCACATACACTAATAGGAGAATGAAGCATTCAACTTATCATGTTGTAATAGCTAGTTCATTAGATTTTAGCTTTTCTATCTTTTTAATAGCTAGTAGCTTCATGCAACTTCTATTTTGGTTTGGACATCTTGTAAGCTTTGGACCCATTTTGGGATTTTATTTATATTAGCCACTAGGCAAGTGCTGCCGAGTGGTATAGTTGCTTAAAATAATGTATAAATTAACTTGAGATCACTATATATAATCATAAACTTTAAATTCTGGATCCAACTAGTGGTGGGACGATCCGTCGGTCTCCCGTGCAAGATTTGTTTGTGTCTCTCTTTTGTGTGATTCTGTCCAATTGACCAACTCCCTCATATTTTTTATTGCATTTCTGCATATCTAATGTATGCATACTTCTAGCTTAATCAAGTCAAGTCCACTATAAGAAAACAGTAATTGAAGTGTTCACCTTATTCTGGTTTAAGTAGTAGTTCAATTTTCTATTGAGTTAGAGAGTTTAATGGGTAAGGTCTGGTGGGTCGGGTAGAATGAGTGAGTTGGACATATTTTGAGTGGGTTTTAAATCAATCAATAGTTTAATGCCATGTCATTTAAAATAATATTTTTTTTAAACCGGATCTGGGTTGTTAACTATAAGGGCAAATGTGAGCCCAAACATTATCGGGAAGGTCATATTTCTATTGAATGGGGGACAATTTTAGACCAAATCTGATAATTTAGCGGCAATTCAGACTCTTCTCCGAATAAAAAATGTCTGTTTAACCCAAAAAAAAAAGGAATGCTGTACTTTTGCTATAAAGGGATTTATCTTCATATGCAATTAAGTAATAATTCAACGAAAACGTTACAATCTCACATCTGAAATACATGTTCAATTTTTTCACTAAAGCTTTTCCATTCCCGTTTTTCGATACCACTTTCAACTTCCAAAAATATTCACCTAAAAAAAGGATAAACTAAACAGACCAGTGCAGTAGTTAATATTTTAATTTGGTATAACGTTAGAGGATAGAATCTGTATTTGAACTCTGAACAAACAGTTCTGAAAACAATAAACAAAGAGAAACTGAAACCTATTTTCCATAAATTGGATGATAGTATTTATTATCTGTGTGAAACTTCGAACTTGCATATATACATTATTTGGCTTGAACTTGCATATCTGTATGAAACTGAATACTGCTTGCAGAGTCCTGAGTAATGTCTGGATTTGGCCGTCCTCTATTCTTCTCCACTTAAATACCAGTGTTGTTAGCGGCAGGTTGGAACCCGTGACATGCACCTAACCCACACGTCAGCTCTTCTAATTTAAAGTTACTCATGGAGATATTCATACACGGAGAAATCATCGTAAAGCAGAGACCCATTTACATAGTGGAGCATGTAATAGCAAAGGTCACAAAAGTAGCAAGGATTTTCAGCAGCCCATTTATCATCAACTGTCACCTTAACTGCTTTAAAAATCTTGCAAACAAAGCATTTCTGGAACCGCAACTTCGGCTGAAAGGTGATCAATGGATAAGCGGCTCGGTTCTGTACGTCCTCTGGATGTATCAACCTCATGTCTCTTATTACAACTTGATGCTTGCAATCCCCCTTATACAAGGCAAAACAGACAAAGCCGTCAAGTAACATCTATATATATAGTATAGTTCATGCTAACATGAATGAGTTTAACGGTGAAAGAGATATTTACCAAACCAAGTCAGTTTAAGGTATGTACAGAAAGATCTCAATGATATATATTACTTGGTAACTTGATAAAAGTGGTAACTAATCTAAATCCAGTGTGTAAAATTTAAATGAAACATTAAGTAAGAGAGAAAGGTGATGCAGAAAGGAGAAAATATCAGTTAGTAAAGTGGAGCATTGTGACAAAACATAAGAAAGAAGGGGGTCTGGGAGTTAGAAATCTTAGAGCTCAGAGCCTGCTATGCAAATGGCTATGGAGGTTAAACGATGGGAAAAAAGCTCCCTGGAAAGCAGTGGTAGAGGTGATATACGGAAGAGGGCTTTTTTGCACCTAAAACAGTGAAGACTCCATATGGAGTAGCTGTTTGGAGACAGATTTGTAACCTATGGGAGAAATTTAACATGTATGTTGGCTTGAGGGTGGGCAACGGGAAAAAAATCAGACTTTGGGAAGATAATTGGGATGGTTCTGGTCTGCTGAAAATTCAATTTCCCAACCTGTACAGATTGGCCAATAATCCAAAAATCCTCTTAGCTGATATATTTACTGATACAGGTTGGGACTTCCAGTTCAGAAGGAATCTCTGCGACAGAGAAATGCATGAGGTTGATATATTTATTCAGATGATGCAATCAGTGGTGTTATGGCCAGAAAAAGAAGACAGCCTACTCTGGAAAGCTAGTAAAAAAGGTTCTTTTACTGTTACTAAATGCTACCCAGCCGGTGCAAGCACAAAAGTGGCCTTGGAAGATGATCTGGAAGACTACAGTCCCAACAAAAGTGGCCTGTTTTGGTTGGCTAGTAGCACATGAAGCATGCCCGACTCAAGAAAATTTGATGAGAAGGGGTTGGATAATGTGCAGCAGGTGTTACTTGTGTGAGAAAGCTTGTGAATCTGTGGACCATCTTTTTTTGCATTGTGAATTTACTTGGCAGGTGTGGTCCATGTTCACAGCTAACTTTGGCATCCTTTGGGCAAGCCTAAGAAATTCAGGAATATATTAGAGTGCTGGGAACCTGCATGTCCAGAAGCATCCTTAAAGAAGATTTGGAGAGATATCCCTCTTAGCATAGCTTGGACGATATGGAAAGAAAGAAATAATAGGTGTTTTGAAGGCAAGAAGGAGCAGCTGCAATATGTGAAATACAGTTGTTTACATTATTTGTGTCATTGGAAAGATGGAAATGTTGTTATGAATTTTCATGCTATGCTGGACATGCTAGAACGCTTAGGATTTTAATGTTTTTAAGCCAGCAGTATCTCTGTATTTTTTGATACTGTTTTTAATAAAGTCTTCACCTTGTCAAAAAAAAAAGAGAAACAATAGAGGACTTAAATTAGACCAGACAGAATAATTAATAAGAAGTGCTCCCATTAATACAATTACAAATTCCTACCTAAAAAATATACAACCATAAATTCTTTCTTTAGACCACATAAACAACTAAATATTAATTTGAATTAAAAATGAACAATTCCCCTGAGCAACAGAAAAACAAAAATACAACAACAACAAACCCAAGGTAATCCCACAAGTGGGAAAAAAACAAAATACATTGAAAAAGAAATATTACCTGGTGACAATAAAGATATCCAGCACCAAGTCGAAATCTTAAGTCACAGAAACGAGTTACTTGCATTTTAGCGGTCTTGAAATGGGGCAATTGTGGTCCAATTTTACTGCCTAAAAGTGCCTTTTGTTTCTGTGGCAGTTCACCAGAGGCGATAGATTCCCATTTTTCCAGCGCCTCACTCTTAGAATCTTGAAGCCAATTAAGTATTGGCTTACTATAATTTACAGCAGCAGGATGCCTAAAATCATTGCAAAAGACATCCTATGGAAAATTTTTAGGTTAGTGATAAGAAAATAGTAAGGAACAGAAGAAAATGATATATATCATTAGAAAATAAAATTGGCCAGAAAAGTAACCTCCACAAGGAAATAGCCCGAAGGATCATTCTGGCCTGTCTTCTTCATTATCTCATCAGTAATACAATATATCTTGTCTCTCATTTCCGTCAAAAATTGTCGCCCAAGGACCAGAAATTCTTGCGTCTACAGATATATATCATCAGAGTCAGTTGTAACAATCGGATAGATTGTAAAGTTGTTACCGGAAAAAAAAACAGTACCAATAGGAAGATCTTTGATCATCTCAACAAGGTCAACTATGTTGTTTCAATACTATGGCAGCCGGCCAGAATAGTTAAAAGATGCAAAATGCATAATAGATTGATCAAAACATACACAACAGCAAAATAATGGGGATGCTGGACAGTGTATTTGACATGGTTTAAACTCCCATCACTCCAGGAATAAAGTCCTCTGATACCAGATTGAAAGGAGAACAACAAAAAAGTGGGTGCGGAGAACACCCAAGTGATTACCTTCATGAATCCAAACACACACAACAGTTTTCTTTTCAACAGGTTGCAAAGACTGGAGCATGAATGGGAGGTTGTATTTGAATTTACTTATTTCAGTTAATAATTTAAAAGTGATAAGCCCATGAATAAGCTATAACCTAGCAGAAAAGCCTTCTATTTTATCACCCTGAGAAGGTCTCAAACATACTGTTGCAAGTTGCAACAGAGAGAGGAACAAAGAGCATCTTGATAGTTAATAATTTATAACTTCATTTCATCAGCAGTTCAGAGATAACAACGAAGAGCATGTTCATACTTTTACCCATGTCTTTTTGTAATGATAAACCTCAATACAGAGGACAACTTCTGGAAAATGCACTGCAATATGTCCATGAGCATTTGCTGCCCTCACCTGCCATAAACCAAAACCAAGCATGAAAATCAATAAACCATCATTGGTTTAGCTCTAAGATCACAGAAAGACTAAACTATCAAAAGTGTTATGTACATGTAATTCAGATTACAAATGCAATAAAATTACTTCAGTTTCTATAAAAAGCGATACTAGAAAGGTCACGATGCCGTTGCATAGATATACTGTGGATTTACAATGTATGCAAGTACAATGATATGGGTGAATACTTACCTGCACTGGGTGTTTACACCAAACCAATTAAACTTATTATTGTTAGCTAAAATAATAAAATACATGCATTAATTAACCATCATTAAGTGATAGAAATCTATGTGTAAACAAATGTCACGCTTCTGTTGGTTTGGTGTAAACACCCAGTTCGGGTATGTTTTTACCCGATGATCTTTGCTAACATAAAATTCAAAAGATTTATGTTTAGGTAATGAGTTGTTCTTTAGGTAATAAGGAGTGTTTAATACGAATATTAAGACAGTGCAAACATGCAGATTACTATTATTTAACAATGTCAAAAATACGGCTTTCATTAAGAGAAGCATTGATTACCACATTCTGTACACTGCAAGGCGGCAAGCCATTTGTGGTGGGAATTGTTAGTTGATTGGAGTACAGTGATGATTTCAGGTATAGTGAATGAGCCGCTGCATAGTTGGGCGTAGAGAAGGAGGAGAAGACACAAGATATATATTTTCTTTGTCTGCTTCTCCTGAGACGGGCCTACTGGCGAAACTATAATGTTAAAGGTAATTTGTCTTCCTATTTGAATATGTTAGGAAGGCAAATTACCTTTAAGATTATAGTTTCGCCTTTAGGCACGGGTTGCTGATGATGATAGCAACAGATTATTGAAATAGCTGAGAGATGCCAAGTATGGTAGGAAGGGCATGCCGGCTCCTTGTTCAGTTCATTCTTCTGCAAAGGGGGGAGTCTGGTGCACAATCAGTAATTTATGGAACAAATACAGTCAGTTGGTAAAGTTGAAACTGGGGAATGGTAATAATACCCAATTTTGGTCTGATATATGGTTGGGAAGTGAAAGTTTTAGATTAAAATTCGCTGTTTTGTATAGCTGCTCCACAACAAAAATGGAAGGGTATCAGACTTTTACTCGAATACTAGTTGGCAGCTGATCTTCAGGAGGGGTCTTAATGTCTGGGAAGTTGATGAATTTGCTCCACTGATGTAGCTACTGAACATGGTTAGATTGGAGGACAACAAGAAAGACTCATTGATCTGAGCAGCAAGCAAAGATGGTACTTTCACAGTCAGGAGTTGTTACAGTCTGCTACAAAAACAACGGGCTTTATCAATCAGATTAGCCATGGAAAGCAATATGGAAATCAAAAGCACCTGTTAAAGTAGTTTGTTTTGGTTGGGTTGCAGCAAAGGGAGATTGTTTAACTCAGGAGAACTAGCAGAAGAGAGGAACTATTCTATGTAACAGGTGTTACATGTGTGAAGAAGAAGCAGAAACAGTAAGTCATCTATTCATTCATTGCAAAGTGCCAAGACAGTGTTGGGAGCTCTTAAATATGTATGATGTCAAGTGGGTGATGCCCTCCAATGTCAGGAGTAGGTTGGAAACTTGGCAACACCAAAAAATAGCAAAAATCAACAGATATTATGTAGAACAAAGCTCTTAGACAATATGGTTGGAAAGAAACAAGATTTGCTCTGAAGGGGAAAGGCAACATATTTCCAGGATTAAAAATAGTTGTTTCTTAAATTTATTTTTCTGGTGTAAGAAGTATGCTATGGAAAATATGGAACAGTATATGGTTGTTCTAGTAGAGTTAGGAGGAATGTAATTGCCCTGTTGTGGTAGCTGCTGGTTGTTTGTAATTTTGTGCCATCTTGGTACCTTTTGTTAATAAAATTTTACTTCATCAAAAAAGAAAAAAAGTACCCTCTGATGGTGGGTTGCTCTGATGGTAAAACACCCTTCACTTCCAACCAAGAGGTTGTGAGTTCGAGTCACCCCAAGAGCAAGGTGGGGAGTTCTTGGAGGGAAGGATGCCGAGGGTCTATTGGAAATAGCCTCTCTACCCCAGGGTAGGGGTAAGGTCTGCGTACACACTACCCTCCCCAGACCCCACTAGTGGGATTATACTGGGTTGTTGTTGTTGTAAAAAAGAAAAAAAGTAGACACAAGGTATCATATGTTGCTCCAATTGCACTTGTGTGTGTCCTATGGAGAGAGGGGTAAGAATGCCTTTGACAGTACAGAGACTGACTTTGTACATATGAGGAATATCCTCTTTTAGTTTTGTTTTGGTGCACTCATGAGGTTCCAGTCTGTATAGAACATTTGGTGATTAGGGAACCATATTTTTGTGGAAGCTCTCTACTTTTTGGTATACGGCTTATATAAGAAATTCATTGTTAACAAAATCATTTTACAATAAAAATAATTTAAAAAAGATTTGCTAATTAGTACTATACTTCTAAATCCAATTAGTAACTACTCCCTCTGTTTCAATTTAGATGACATATTTCCCTCGTGGAGAGTCAGTTTGACTAAACTTTGAAGCTAAATTGAATTAGTTCAAGTCAATATTTTAAAATTAAAATTTAGATAATCACAAACTATACGAGAAATACTACTATACAAGTTACAATTTTTCTTTTGTCAATATGTTTAAAAAAATATATTTTAAAATGTTGGTCAAACTTCACATAGTTTGACTCTTGATAAGCGAAATGTGTCATCTAAATTGAAACAGAGGGAGTATATTATTTAATACAATCTCTTTAATTGTTATTTTCATAAACACCTTAGGCACTTAAGTGGATACTCCGGAAGAGAGCATTTGCATGGATGGAAAATGAGGATGCAACGTTGTATATCAGATTATCCATATCCTCTCAAGTATAGTAAGAATGTACTCTTTTCATCCTTTTTCTAAAACTATTCAAATAAAGATATAAATTCTAAAAGAGTTCTGAAAGTAAAATTTTAAATTGAGATGATTCGCGGACCTTTGTTTGACACTCAATATACCTGTAGTAATCCATCTTCATAGATGTTCTTCTTGAAGCTATTGATTATCAAATAAATTTGACCAATTCCTTAATTTTAATGGTTAGTAGTTCAAAGTAGATCTGATATACCAATCTAATCGAGAAATGGAAGAAGCAGTTTTCCTTGCAAATACATAAAATACAAAATTTCCAGTAAAATTAATAAGAGGTATAATTCATTAAACCCCCTACCTCACCCAACTCCATACCCACAAAAATGACAACATAGAAAAGGTGCTCTCCCAGCAAAGAACAAGTATCTAGTCCATAAACAGAATTTTTCACAAATATCCACCACGGAGATTATATGGTGGGGGAGAACTGTTCAATTATATCTCTTAATAGACCAGAAGACCTCTCCTTCAAATATAGGCAAAAGATACGAGTCATTAAATTTTTTAAACAGCCTAAACAAGTTTTAATCTAAATTTAAACTTGCTCCAGACCTTTTAAATTCTAGACTCATCTAAAACCCAGGTCATACAGTAGATAGGAATCAAGGTCTTAGGAAGTCATTCTAAACTAACCTTTGTTCCCGAACTTATTGACTTGAGTGATGTCATTCTCCCACTCTTACTGGAAGATGTTGAAGCAGAGTGGCTGCTGCCGCAACTACCACTGAACCAATATAAAAAATATAGCTAAGATGGAGAACACAAGAGGACAAAGATATGTAAATATAAACAATGGATATAACAGGCTGGTTTAGTCATAAATAAAAACATATCAACTAGAGACGATGATCTGTACTTGAAAGAATGCAATCTTGCTGCTGCTTTCTCTTCCTCTTGTTTTTCTTTAATTTTTGCAAGTTGTTCTACCTTCAGAACATAGTCTTCCTACAAAATGCAAGAATATGAACTCATATTTTTTTTAAATACTTAAATTGAAACAGTGAGGACAAAGAAAATGGGGAAATAATGCGCAAACACAATGTTGATGAACAAAAATATATTAAGATGTGACTAAATGAACTGGCAGCTTTTACAAGCCAAATTATGTTCGTCATTTACTTTTTTCCTCCATACTTTTATCTTGCTCAAATATTACCTTCTCTTTTCCAAAAAGGTATTGCTACACTTTTGATCAGATCTCTCATTTTCAACCAGTTGGAATATGTGCAACTAGGACTAATAGGATAAAATAGTAGATTTCTTTGAGTTTTGGAGGCTTTTTTCAATGATTAGCTGGAGGAGCTTCCATTCATGATTCAACACTTCTGAAGTCGGTATTATTAAGATTTCACCTTTCAGTTTTCATACTACCACTTCTTTACGATCTATGACAAACGCCTTAGGTCTAATTTGGAAAGTAAATTCTTAAGAGATTAAAAGGGCAAAAATAAGCCTGAACATTTGATTTACTCCGATACATCTTAACTAGATCATCAATACGAAAAAAAATAAAAGCAAGATTACCCATTCAAGTGATCTAATAGTGCCAGCTGTGGCATAGTATAACTATACAGAACTCTCGACCATATCCATGATAGAATAGGACATAACTTTATTTTTAGTAGGTAAACCGTAAACAGAAACTCAAATCACTAAGAACCAAACAAAGACTTAATACAACAGAAAATAGAACGCTAAAACAGATGTATAACAGAAAAGCTCACTAGCATACATCAACAGCATTCTTCTGACGAACATTCTTCCCCCGCTTCCTCTTGTTGGACTTGCGTTTATCTGAGCCTTTGTTGTCGAGGGCGACATTGTCTGAGGGATCATGAATAGTAGAAGAGTCCACTTCTCTTTCTGACCTTTCAAATGAAGCAAGTTCAGTAACCGAAGTCCCGTTATCTATTCTTCTGTTTTTAGTAAAAAAGGTCATGAAAAATATAGGATTAAGGCAAATGAGTGTGGAACACATGCAGAACAGCAAACAAGCACAAGTGAATGGATAGATGAACAGTGAAATATAGTTTTATCAGGTTTAATTGGTGTTGGAACTACCATTTTGACATCAAGAGATAACTTGAAGATATAACTGTTTTTGTTGGAAAACCTGTCAGTGACACTAATACATAGAATGTCAAAAGCAGAGAGAATAATTTTCCATCCCCTTTTCTATAGATATATACACATGCAAGAATAATTTTTGAATATCAACATGCTCATTAAATACTACTTAGCAAAGCACGGCAATCTAATTCTTACACAACATGCTACTCCCTTTTTTATTCCTTAATTTATTTCTTTAAGAAAAAAATATTCAATACTAAAAGTTGTTTAACTTGCTTTGCTATTGAAATAGCATAAGATTTGCACATGTATAGCCCTACCGGGAACAAAAGGAAACCAAGATTCCAAGCTAATCAAGTATCAAGAGCCACATAATTGGAATTGGACACACTTCATAAAATTATGGATACATCATCTAATGCAAAGAGAAAAAAAAAAGACTGCCAAAAATAAGTAAAATGGGTCTTGGTCTAAATATTCATTTCACTAACCTTGTATCAAGGTGCTCTGTCAAAGTTTGTGAAGATTCTTTGGTCAGCTCATCGTCCTGTCATCATCACATGAAGATCTGGTAAACAAACTGGCCATTTATTTTCTTTTGAACGTGAAAGTTTGTGAACTGAACTTTTTTCTGATTAGTGAGGACTTGTAAGCTAACTGTTAGAATGGCTTCCTATAATTAAAAAGAATGTTACTGTACCTTAAATGCTTCTTCAAAGGCCTGAGCCACCAATTCCTCTTCACTGAAAGTTTTAAGATCCTCAACCCTACAAGGCAATCAATGACAAGAGTCAGATAATTCCACAGAAAATCCGAGTAGACCGGTCAGAACCTTTGAAACAAGCCATACAGAAATCCACCTTAACGAAGTTTGAATTTGAAAAGTAAAATGTAATAACTACTAAGTGCTACTATGTTTTTTTGGATAAGTACCACTGCAGTTATTTTGGTAGTAGGGAGTAGATATGGGATTAAAAACATAATCAATTTTGATATTCTTTAAAGTACATCCTCAAAATTAAAGTGAAGAAAAAAATAAAATAATTATCAGCTGCCAAAATAAAACCGATTGCAAGTTATCAGCTGCCACAAATAACTTAAAAATGAAAAAGAATTAAAAAACAACCTACTAACAAGGGGTTGTTGATAAATACAAACCATCTCAAAAAAACTCTAAACGAAATAGATGCTATGAGACCATCCCCTCAATCACACTTACTTAATGATATCTACCGTCTGAATAAGAAACTTGGGAGCAGAGCGCAATATTCTAAAACCCAAACTTTGGAAAGGGAAAAGAATCTGTATGTGCAATGAAAACCCAAAGACTCACAAACAAAGAGCTGATCTCGACAAAAGCTAGAGAAATCTCTCAAAATATTTCCAGGAAATCCTGTTTCAATTTTTACTCCCACATCTATAACACAACAACAACCCAGTATAATCCCACATGTAGGGTCTGGGGAAGGTAGTGTGTACGCAAACCTTACCCCTACCCAGGGGTAGAGAGGCTGTTTCCGATAGACCCTCGGCTCCCACATCCATGACATAGTTAACCAAAAAACTTGCAGTATTGCATTTCAAAAAATAAATTAATCACCATAGTTAAAGGATATGCAAGAGAAGTAAGTGGCAGGTACATATGATACATTTTAGTTTTCTTTCCTTTTCTAGTATCAAAGAGGAGCAAAAAAAGATGCACTTACGATATCTCATCATCAAACATTTCAAGTGAATCAACGGACAACTCTGCCTTGAGCCGCTGCATAACAGAATAAGATACTTAGAATACTGACCATAATCAAGGTATCAGAAATGATGAAATCTGTAATAAGCCCTTTATCTTCTTTCTTTCATGTTTAATTTTTGTTTATTTAAGGTCTAGGGGAGCTCTGCATACAAACTCATGACAGAAGTATGTCTTCATATGAACGTGGAATCTATTAAAGGTAGACAAGCTTCAAAGTAAACATCACAATGAGTGTCGTTGTAATCTAAATGTGAACAACAACTTCATACCTCAAGTTCACGGAAGATGCTGACCTCAAAGTCAGCAACCTTAGTGAGTGGACCAACCATGTCGGAAGTGTAAATAGGGCCACCACGAGGAATGGAAACATAGTGTTCATCTGCTGAAGCCTCAGGGTCCGACATCAAAGAACCTATTTAACAGATGAGAGCTGAAAAAAGGATAAGAGAAACAACAGTTAAGGGTGGTAATCTTTGATCTGACATCCTATGCGACTTTTGTCCAAGAATAAAGAAAAGAGAATGCCAGACAATCATCCAATTTCGGCATAAATACACGTGTGTATTACAAATATTTACACAAAATGTTGTATAAAAACTTAAAAGGGCGGTAACATTGCTTAGCGATGGCAAACTGCGGCAATAAGTAATAGTTGCAACTGGGAGCAACTCCAAGATAGTGCAACTGATCAAGAAACAAACTCAGTGTAAGGTCACAACTATTTAAATAGGGTACGGAGGCAGCCTAAGATACTGAAAGAGAGAGTTCAAGGAGCCACAACTATTTCTTTCTACGAAGGGGCAAAACGCATTTCATTATTCGTTAAAGAAAAGAGAAACATTCTTTTAGAGAGAGAGAATCTGAAAAAGAAACATTCGTCGAATTCTAAAAATCTTGATTTCATTACAACACTATTTCAGAAGATAATTCTAATAAAAACATTCTTTGGAAGCTATTTCCCGGAGAAAAATTCTTCCAAAGATTCATATGAAAAATCACTACAATTACGGGAAAACAGAAAGTACTTTTCCTAAGCAATTAGAGCATATGATAAGATAAACATTAGTCAAGACATGACGCATCTTAAGCTTACCGAGGACATGACCCTTGATATGAGAGTGTGGAAGTCGTGAATCGGGGTAGAAGTATAGTAGGGAGTCAAGCGTCTTTCCTTTTATCCTAGTAGTGGTAGAGTTATTCTCGTATTTCCATATTGTTCGATTTCTATTACTATCTGACAATGCTGCATTTCGATTTTACTATTTGTCACACCCCTTTTTCACCTTACTACCCCTCTTAAAAAGAATAAAAGGATTTTTAAAGCTCAAAAGGGTTTTCAATTTGAAAAGTGACAAAAAGATTGTGTTTCGAATGACTTTTCAGAGTCGCCATCTGACATTTGATTTCGGTGTGCCAGGTCACCATATTTTTTAAAATAACAAATTTCCTTCAAAACACATTCGACTCTAAAACTGACTGCACCAGAGATTCTGAGTAAGGGGTTCATTTGACTCGGGGAGAAGGTGTTAGGCATTCCCCGAGTCCCGTAACTAGTACGGTTGCATACTTGATCTGGTTGGCTTTAGAGAATACTCAAAGTGAGGTAAAAACACACAAAAGAAAAATGAACACCGAAAGAGGTTCAAGGTCGTCCCCACCTAAATAAAAGAAAATTAAACGAAACGAAAGAAAAAGTTCTAGAAAAAACCTATGCTAGCCTATACTAATGCTTCCTTCATGATGATGTCGCCGCGGCCTTCTTTTACATTTACTTCATGGCATTCCCCGATGAGTATAAAAATATATATACAAACTCTACAAGGCACTCCTCGGATGAATTAATTAACTAAGGGGGCGGCCTCTCACCTCGAAAGAAACTACAACACAAATATCTTAAAAGTTTGCCTGCCCAAATGTGGTCGGCCTAAGCATACTCCTAACGTCACGAAGAAGTAAATAAAATTAAAATAAGAGCAAGATAATCATTTAAATTACTCACTTAAAATAATTCCCTTTTTAAGCTTCTAAATTCGAAACCACACGGCCCCAAATTCAATCTTCTCAAAGTCCCAATTCTTGCTTTCCAATTTAAACTACAGTAAACACGGTCCATTAATTCCAAAAGCTCACATTTGAATTTTGTCTTTTCACTAGTTAAATCTTAATTTGTTATCTTGGCTATTCTAAGTAACGTCTCAATATCAATCAACTTATCAAATTAACTTCTCTGCACTTATAAAATGCAATGGAAATCTAGTAATGAGCAACTTCAACACAAGGAAGCAAGCACAATCATATCAGACAAAATTTATGAGATAATAGTGAAAGAAAGAATGGACCTCGAGACAGAGTAATTTTCCTTTGATTTAGATCAAGGAGCAAAAATCAAAATCACAGTCGACGAACTGAACTTGAAGCAAAAGAAAAACTTGAACCGAATCGGCGTCTTTGTCTCCTTCGAACGGAAAACCAAATTCGACCTCAAAACGAAAACAGGGACAGAGAAATGGTGGTTCAATGTGCGGTGATGTCTTCTGTCGTCTCTATGTGCAGAGGTCAAAAGAAAGTCTGATTTTGAGCTAAAAAATGGAATCCGAAAAGGAATTCCCTTTCCCCTGTTCTCCGTTTCCCTCTATGTTACTCTCCTCTGTTTTCCTATGTCCGTTGTCCCCCTCAATGTGTGTGCGCGTCTTTTTTTTGTAGAAGAAGGGGCTTTAGGGATTGGGTAAAGGGTCAGCTGCGCTTGGGGGATCCAAATTGGGCTCAATTTTGGATAAGAAAAGCTGAAAATTCATTAACAAACCCAATTTTCTTCCAAATTAATATAAAATACTTGTAAAATCATTCCTAATTAGTTAAAATAAAACTAAAAAATTAAAAGTGAAACTATTTTTTATATTTTTAAATATTATAATAAAGTGAAAAAAGGTAGAGAAAATATGCTAAAGTTATGGTAGAATTAAAATAATATCACTATAAAAAATATTAATCGACCTTAATTTAAATTGAAAAAATATAATAAGGTGAGAAATATTATAAATAAGACTATTTTTCTATTTTTGGTTTTTACATATTAAAACAATAAAAATAAAAATAATATAAATTAAAATCCTAGGAAGAATAAACTCGACTAAATATGTATAAAATACTAGAGTAGCTTGAGAACGTGGCGGGTCAAAAGTTACGTGCTTACACTATTATATTATTGTCGTTACTGATTCTTTGACTTCTTCACTATCGCATATCTTTTCTCCATGTGATTATGCATGTTTGCTTTGAGCCGAGGGTCTACCGAAAATAGTCTTTCTATCTGCACTAGGTAAGGATAAGATTGCGTACTCTCTATTCTCCCCAGATTCCACTTGTGGGATTACACTGAATATGTTGTTCTTGTTGATACAACATTAGTCGAAAAGTCACAATTAGGCATTCTTCTAATAAAATATTTAATAATTATTGTCTCAGGCTCAAAGCCCAACGGACAAAAAATACTAGGTGATTAATTCCTATCTGTACGAAAGTTGACCCAGACACCACAGTTGTCAAAAAGTAAATATATAATAGTCAAAAATTGCAAATTTTCAGATAAACAATAGGGAGTCAAGAGCCAGAAAGAAACATAAGTATCCATTAAGTAATGACTATAACAACAACAACTCGGTATAATCCTATTAGTATGGTCTGGGGAGGGTAGTTTGTACGCAGACCTTACTCCTACCCTGTAGTAGAGAGGCTGTTTCCAATAGACGCTCGGTTCCCTCCCTCCAAGAACTCTCCACCTTGCTCTTGGGGTGACTCGGACTCACAACATCTTGGTTGAAAATGAAGGGTGCTTACCACTAAACAACTCACTCTTGTCAAAGTAATGACTATACAAAGATGAATTTCTTATTATATCATATCCTAAAACAGGAGAAAAACCCAAAAGAAAACATGAAGTAGGCTGATGTGGAGTAGGGCGCGCGGCAGTGAATCAGAAGAAACAGGACACAGATTTCTGTTCCTGTTCTCGTTACACCTTTCGTTATAATTGTCTTTGATATAGCCTATTTAACAAACTTTGAAAATCCCTTCATTTTTTTTAATATAAAATTTTAGGAGTACTTTGGAAAAATACAATTTATGTTGATTAAAACATTTGAGGCCCTTTTTTGTTTTTCAATATCAAGATAAATAATTTATATTTGATCAGACCTTAGAAATAGTATTTGAATGTATAAATTTATTTTTAATTAGTATTATTTATTTAGATAAATTATTTTAGATATTATTAAGAAAGATCGGACAAGATAAGACATTAAAAGATACATTGGTGAATTAAAGACAGATAACTTAATAGCTGTAATTTTTTATTAAGCTTATTTCTATTCTTAAAATTCTGCTTCCAAATATAAGTTACAAATTTCTACTTCTTCCGCTTACATTCTTTCTCTAATAATTTCGCTAAACATTTTAATCTCCAAAATAAGTATTCTTAAGGAAGCTCTTCTAACTTTTCAGAAGTTTGTGAAACAAACTTAGAGGCCAAAGGTACTTTTTTTTCCCCCCAAAAGTACTTTTTAAAAAATTTGAGTTGTTTGGCCAATACATAAAGTACTTTTAGCCGGCAGAAGAAGCAGTTCTGCTTTTGGGAAGAAGCAGAAAATTCTAGCTTCTTCCAAGAAACAGAAGCAGAAGTAGAAAATTAATTTATTCATGACAAAACTATCCTCACCATAAATTTATATTTTTTCAAATTATCCCTTACTAATTTAAGTTTTTTCTTTTCATTTTTGTTTCTAGTTTTTACCATTCTATTAAAATTAAAGATATTATATATATGAATCATATTGTAACTTTCCAAATTTTTTATTGACTTTTCTTATTTTTGATTTTTTTTTCTTTGTGTAATGTGTTGTAACTTTCATAATTATCTTCTTCTTTTTTCACACTAAAGCAAATTATCTACATCCTTCTTTGGATTATCAATTCTCTTCCTACAAATAATCATTTATAATTTCTTCTATTATATAATATTAGTTTCCGAATCTTTAAAACAGTTATCAAATCTAATTTGTGAAAATGACCTACAAATAGGTAATAAATTTACAATTGCATTGCATAATCTATCTATATATTATTAAAAAAAGAAAAAAATTTATCCACATTAAGTCAAGTGATAACCTCACAATAGGCCAATTGGCAATTTAGGACAAATTTAGTAAGGTTAGGTAATAATTAGTTTCTTTTTTAAAAATAAAAATAAATTATACATTATGTGTTGTTAATAATTAGTTACTCTTTTTGAATTAGTTTAAACATACTTAACTATTTATTTTATGATTTATTTTGTATATTTAAAATTATTTCTATTTTATGCTCAATGCCATCTTTCAAGTTTGACACTCAAAATTATCTAGTTAAAATTACCATGGCTATACATAATTTCATCCAATGACATTCTTCAACCGATAAAGAATTCAACTATTATGCTAATTGTCACGCCCCGAACTCGGGGAGCGTGACCGGCCCTCAACCGAGTAAACCCGGCCAAACAAGCCTGTTAGATTTTTTTCTACCCAAACTTATACATGAATAAAGAGGAGATGTACTCCATTAATCAAACACCGAAAAGATTTCATCAACAACTCCATTTTCATTTCCATTAGCAGTTATATTTATAATTTTTAAAATATTACAAGTTTATAGATATAATGAAAAACATGTTTGTCAAATACCAACATTTCTAGTTCAATTCCCCACATCAAATACCACCCACAACCTGTCTACAGAACCTCTAAGTACAATAAAAGAGTAGTATGGAAGTGGCAACAACAAGGCCCAGGCTATACCTTAAAACATAACATATAACTCAAATGACATCAGGCCCGGAATAGAGTAGGGCTCACCAAAACTTGCTGAATAGAGAGTGACTCCTAACGAGGACCAAAGTTGCACGCTGATGAACCACCTGCATCAATTGAAAATACAGCGCCCCCGGTAAAAGGGACGTTAGTACATATGGAATAGTACTAGTATGTAAAGCTAACTGTCCGCCTTCAAAATAGAATGCCAATATAAGAAAGGGAAAACCATAGAAACATCAAGTCACAATCAATTATATCCAAATGCCAAGTAAAAACATAATACTTTTCAAAATACAAAAATAATATATATATTTTTGGTTGGGAGATCTTTAGCACAGATATACCACTGTTCACAATATCACCTTTTTACAATACCAATACTACCGTACTTTTAGCACGGAGTCCGATTACGACCCGATCGGCTAGGCCATCTCATTTGAGACATCAACCACAATCATAATTTCAATTATAATTTCCAGCACAATCACTACCATGTGTGTGGCATGGTATCCGATCACGACCCGATCAGCTGGGCCATTTCACCACAATGTTGTGTGGATCGACATCATCATTTTCTATCAATCATCTCATCCCAATTAAGCGGAATAATTTTATCACAGCAATCCCATCATAAATAAGAGGAATTATCACAATCCACTCCTACACCGGCACATGTAGTTTTGGGATTAGGTTATTTCAATCTACCCTTCCTCGGTGACTTATCGATACTCCCAAATACATTTTTGATTTGCATATAAAGGAAACAACAATACAAATGAATTTACCTCATAACCTTCCACATCATTTATAGCCTCATTGGCATTTTCATCCACTAACAACATCATTATTTCATTGGCTCTCTTGGCCATACATATGATTCTTCATTCATGGCACAATGTCCGTATTTCATATTTCACACTTTTATTTCTTTCCTTTCATGGATCACCATAATAAATATCAACAAATAGAATATTCCGAAAATCACAACTTTAGGTTCATTGGTAGTGAAGACTTTAAACACAATTGATTTCTTTCCAAGAAATAGAGTAAAATAATTGGCAATCGAAGCACAAGTTAAAATCATACATGAGTTAAATATCATTTATTCTTGAAACACTTTTTCCCTAAATGGAAATACACAATTTCAACTCATGAATATATAAGAGCTCAAACCACATTGGAAATACTTACAAAGCATAGCATTAGTTGAAACAACCCGATTTGGGCACGACTTGAGTACATAAGCTTTTAGGCAAATCTATTTTCGAAGTCAATTTGGATCAATTGAATCGAGACTCATTTTATAACCTTTATCACATCATTTTATTTCATTCGCACTATTGGACACAAGTATAAATTCCATTCTTGGCTCGATGGCCACAATTTATATCACCAACTCACTTCTTTCACTTTTGAGCATCTTTATATATTATCAACAAAAAGACATTTCCAACCAAGAATTTAGGTACACATATGAGCAATTAAGGGTATTAAGCACATCGAATTTTTATCCCATAATTTTGCATGATAACTTTTATTTGAAACACTACTCAAAGCCATAACATTTTAATACACATATATATCATTCTTGAACATATTCTCGAAGGATAACATAATGTGATAGGAACATTCAGAACATATTTTGATACATAATTCTCAACACTTCGCTTACTCGGGACAATCTAATTTATTGGGAACAACTCGGAATATGGGAATAAGGAACTTGAGCCAATCATACTTGAAACTTACGGGAATATCATGGAATTCAATTCTAAGAGAGTAGTTTAGTCAACATACCTCGCTTTGAGCTTTCCTTAAATTACTATGACATTCTGAAAATCCTAGCAATCCCAATCTATTTTGAGACATAACAAAATTGAACCATAATTAGGAAGATATTAGTGGTTTCAGCTCATTTGAGCACTTTATTAAATACTAGGTGTGCAAATTTGACTACAAGGTTCTTCTACAAAATTTCCTTCATTTCACAACCCAATCTTTACTTATTTGAGCTCAACAATCTTCCCACAAACCTTATTGGTACATGCATGTATAAATAATACTCTTACACCCAAGAATTATACTCCTAATCAACCATCTTCTACCCAAATCTGAAATTGAAAACTAGGGTATGAAACCATACCTCTTAGATAAAGAACTTGAGGGATTTCTTGTTGGATTTCAAGGCTTGAGCAAGATTTGATGAACAGGGGCTTAGGAATTCCTCCTCTCACTTTAGGGCACCTTCCCTTCTCTAAAAATATCAGATTATCCCTCCAAAATGACCCTAAGATCGTTTTATAGGAGCTAGGGTCGGGTTATGAAATTAGAAAAATGGTCCCTCAAAATTTCGGACCGGGCTACAAACCAGGCTAGGCACGGTCTATAGCGAGCTACAAACCAGGCTTCGCGAGCTTTGTAGAGAGCTACAGACTAGACATTGCGAGGGACATAGCACGGTCTAGCGCGCTACAGACTTGGCTTCGCGATGGTTATAGCACGGTCTAGCGCGCTACAAACCTGGCTTCACGAGGATTATAGCACGGTCATATTCTTCCAGCCTTTGGGAATTGGAACATAACTTCTTCTAGAAGTGTACAAATGATGAATGGTTTGAAGTGTTAGAAACTAGACTCAAAGGGCTTTAAGTGGATAGGTATATCACCTCATAAGTCATTATAGTTTGGTAGCAACATGCTTTTGAATTAGGATCTTGTCCGAACTGAAACATCCTTTCCACTTAATGTATCCAACTTGTTCCACACGAATTCTTACCATTCACAAAACTCCTTAGTATGTTTCAACACACCTTAAACATATATTTTTCAATTTAAAATAATGTGGTTCTATCCCATGGGTCTCCTTTAATACTGGAACACGTTATTCCCAAATACCGTTGGCGCACTTTAAAATCTTCAATCATTAGGAAATTTTTAACGGGACCTTACATTCTTCCCCGCTTAGGATCATTCGTCTTCGAATGAGGAGTAGAGTCTGTCCCCAAACACTTAACATAACACGTCTCTTCTTTTTTGCACATCTCAAACTCCCAAATTTGACCAACTCCCAAATTGTTCAGAAATTTCGACAGAGTTTCCTCTGTAATCGGGCCTATCCTCCTGTCAGAGAATCACCAAAACCAGTCCTAAAAACATATTCACAACTCCACAAAGCATCACAATATATATCAACAACATTAATCTCAACATTACATGCATCATATTAACAACAGTGATATCTGGACACGAGCTGCACATATTTAAATCATAACACATATAAAGTGCCTTTCGATCCACAATCATTTGACTATACACTCAAGTGAGAACATTTTATTTCCTTAACACTTTTGGACCTCAAGGTGGCCTCTTCGACTTACAGACTTCGCCATAACACTCGACAGAGGCAATCCCAACTTCCGGACAGATCTACCAAGGATGAAAATTAAGTACTTCTCATAGGCCAATTATCCAATAACTTCACCTTTATTAGGTTTCACCGAAATGATAGACAAAGGATTTCCAACTACCTTCTTAGACATAGACACATGAAATACTGGGTACGCGGAGGACAATAATAGGGAAATATTATACTCATAGTTTGGCCTATTTCCTTCAAGATTTCGTAAGGCCTAATGTGACTACACATACTTTACCTTCCTTAACAGTTCACTCAGTATATTCATAGAGAAAATCTTGAGAATAACCCATTCACTTTCTTCAACTCTAAATCCCTACGCTGGACACCCAAACTAAACCTTTGGCGACCTCCAATAATTATTCTAAGATGTGCTAACTCGAATATGACCATAAAACTTCTTATCCAATATGTTTGATCATGGAATGATGCGTCTTCTTTGACATGTTTGACCCTCAACCCCCATAGGTTACTATAAATAGGAACAACGAGGTCGGAGATTGGGCTGGATGTTTTTTGAGATTCCATCAATGTGCTGAGCATATCATTTCAGGAGGTTATATCCTAAGAGACATGAAGGTTACTACCAATAGTGCTGACATGGCTAATCATTGTGATGACATTGATCGACAAATAAGGCATAGAGTTGCCTAGTACACATTGATAATTTAGGAACCACGTACATGATCTTAAGATGTAAAAGAAGTCAGTCATTTTAGACATGTGATATATAGGAGGCATGATCGGGATGATAAATATATTAGGGTCAGTTATTCATGGAACACTATGAGTCATGAAAAGGACAACAATAATTGTTTCATTCCATGTATGCCTTGTTTGGCAATAGTAGGCCTCAGAGAGAAATAGCCAAGTATGTGACACCAATCGCCTCTTGGAATGTAGGGAAAATCAGTTTAACTCGAAATGAGAATATTCTGGCACCCTGAATGTGATATGGGTTTCAAAATACATAAAGTTGCATTACACTCTTAACAGTATTTAACACAAGGAATCTATGCCACAAACCCATGAGGTTGAAAAAAAAGATGAACACTTGTGATTTTATTATCATTCTGGCAGCTTAACCCTTCACAATAGTTGATCCTATATGAGAGGACTAGAGATACAACAAAATTATCTTTCAAATCAATATGCTCATCATATGTGCCATAATCTGAAACATCCACCTGAAGTGGGGAGGGAAAAGTCGTGGTAAGTCTGCTTAACTTTCAATCACACACAAGTGAAACCATGTAGCTAGGACATCTTAACATTGGGGTGAAATCATGTATTGGTTAGAGAGAATGAATATTTTGCTATGAGCTAGACATGTTTCTGCCATAATAACTCTCCAGCTGCACTACCAGGCCATTTCATGGGCAACTACAATACTAGGAACAAAGTGAGCTACTTACTGTGGAATGATCTAGGTGGACATGAAAGTCATACTGAGATGGGCAAACAAAAAGATCTTCCTGTGACGAATTTTTGAAAATCTCAAATTTTCCAGAAACTTTTATGCGGACAAGTGACCCCTTTAAATTGACATGTACACATATGAAAGGTGCTGAGATATGCTCTCATGTTACTAGATAGTGAAAAATATTCATGATAATATACACAAAGGAACAAAATAATTGTTCAAACCATAGGAGCCACATACACCGGAGAGAAAATGAGTGGCTCAAGAAGGATTTCAACACTAGGCTGCTTTACATTAGATTTGATACCACATAGGTAAATATTATGGTGGTGCGTGCATCAGCACAAGTGAGCAGATGTTATCCATTTGAATCAAAACATTCTGGAAAAATCTCATCAGGTACAGTTCATTATTGAGAATTAGGGAAGCAAGTGGGAAGTATTAGCCCAGGGTTTTAACTCAATTCATGGAAATACTTATAGAGCTCAATTCCACAAGAGGTTGTAAATAAGAGAATTTATGATAGAGTGGCTTCATGAATAATGCGTCTTGTTCAGAAAGTAAGTATATGTAATATTTTGTGATTCAACGTTTTGGTTAAGACCATATTTGTGTAGGAACCTTTAATATGGATGTACATATACAACAAGGTAAATAATGTGGTGTTCATAATAAGGTAGCAAAGAGTGACTCACTTTGTGATTTTAGATTGATATGGAAATACCTTAATTGATGCCCCTCGACTCCACATCCATAACATACATTAGTACCATAGTGACATACCCCCGAATGATATCTCCCACACTTCACGCAACGGGGATGAGGTCCACTAAACTGACTCACCCCACTGATCTGATATTTACCCTTTTTGTATACATAAAAAACATTCTCCCTATCCTTCATCCAAGCCTTCATGGCCGGAGTAATAATCTCTATACCGATTTGTTATGTGGGCCATTGGAATTTCCCAAGCCTGCCACCCTAAAACACTCTTGAGCGTACTCACAACACGACGCAAAATATTCCCACCCGCATATCGGGCAGACCGGGATGGGTGTAACCAACCTAAGGGCATTTGTTCTTCTTGTTCCCCCTCTGTCCACAACTATAACATATTTCAAGAGTCATCAAACATGTCCCCAAGTGGTGCTTCTTACAAATCAAGCATTCCGGCTTATTGGTACAAACAACCCTCTTTCGTTTCTTAGGTTCTCTCATCATATGATCTAGTGGCGTGGTGACATTATAGGAACAAGGACACTTCCCCTAGTAACTGGTTCCTTCAATACCTCATCGCTGCCTCGAACAAGTGGGTTACTCATATGGAAAATGAGACACGACGAGGAAATTAGCTTTCTATCTTGAGCTCTATCGCACGATATGGAGTATCAAAGAATTATGAAATTCCTAAATGTCCAAGTAGCCTCCTCATTATAGATGTGGTCAGCAACACACCGATAAGAAGGACTCTACTAGACACGGCTCAGAGACATCCTAGAATACTTTAAAAATTTAGGCTCTGATACCAAGTTTGTCACGCCCCTAACTCGGGGAGCGTGACCGGCCCTCAACCGAGTAAACCCGGCCAAGTAAGCCTGTTAGATTTCTTTCTACCCAAACTTATACATGAATAAAGAGGAGATGTACTCCATTAATCAAACACCGAAAAGATTTCATCAACAACTCCATTTTCATTTACATTAGCAGTTATATTTATAATTTTTAAAATATTACAAGTTTATAGATATAATGAAAAACATGTTTGTCAAATACCAACATTTCTAGTTCAATTTCCCACATAAAATACCATCCATAACCTGTCTACGGAACCTCTAAGTACAATAGAAGAGTAGTATGGAAGTGTCAGCAACAAGGCCCAGGCTATACCTTAAAACACAACGTATAACTCAAATGACATCAGGCCCGGAATAGAGTAGGGCTCACCAAAACTTGCTGAATAGAGAGTGACTGCTAACGAGGACCAAAGTTGCACGCTGATGAACCACCTGCATCAATTGAAGATGCAGCGCCCCCGGTAAAAGGAACGTTAGTACATATAGAATAGTACTAGTATGTAAAGCTAACTGTCCACTTTCAAAATAGAATGCCAATATAAGAAAGGGAAAACCATAGAAACATCAAGTCACAATCAATTATATCCAAATGCCAAGTAAAAACATAACAATTTTCAAAATACGAAAATAATATATATATTTTTGGTTGGGAGATCTTTAGCACAAATATACCACTGTTCACAATATCACCTTTTTACAATACCAATACCACCGTAATTTTAGCACGGAGTCCGATAACGACCCGATCGGCTAGGCCGTCTCATTCGAGACATCAACCACAATCACAATTTCAATTATAATTTCCAGCACAATCACCACCATGTGTGCGACATGGTATCCGATCACGACCCGATTGGCTAGGCCATCTCACCACAATGACATGTGGATCAACATCATCCTTTTCTATCAATCATCTCATACCAATTAAGGGGAATAATTTTATCACACCAATCTCATCACAAATAAGGGGAATAATCACAATCCACTCCTACACCGACAAGTGTAGTTCGGGGTTAGGTTATTTCAACCTACCGTTCCTCGATGACTTATCGATACTCTCAAATACATTTTTTGATTTGCATACAAAGGAAACAATAATACAAATGCATTTACCTCATAACCTTCCACACCATTTATAGCCTCATTGGCATTTGCATCCACTTACAACATCATTATTTCATTGGCTCTCTTGGCCATACATATGATTCTTCATTCATGGCACAATGGCCGTATTTCATATTTCACACTTTTATTTCTTTCCTTTCATGGATCATCATCATAAATATCAACAAATAGAATATTCCAAAAATCACAACTTTAGGTTCATTGGTAGTGAAGACTTTAAACACAATGGATTTCTTTGCAAGAAATTAAGTAAAATAATTGGCAATCGAAGCACAAGTTAAAATCATACATGAGTAACATATCATTTATTCTTGAAACACTCCCCCCTCCCCAAAGGGGAATACACGCTCAAAACACGTTGGAAATACTTACAAAGCATAACATTAGTTGAAACAACTCGATTTGGGCACGACTTGAGTACATAAGCTTTTAGACAAATCTATTTTCGAAGTCAATTTAGATCAATTGAATCAAGGCTAATTTCATAATATTTCTCACATCATTTCATTTCATTGGCACCATTGGACATAAGTATAAATTTCATTCTTGGTACGATGACCACAATTTATATCACCAACTCACTTCTTTCACTTTCGAGCATCTTTATACATTATCAACAACAAGGCATTTCCAACCAAAACTTTAGGTACACATGAGAAATTAAGGGTATTAAGCACATCGAGTTTTTCTCCCACAATTTTGCATAATAACTTTCATTTGAGACACTACTCAAAGCCATAACATTTTAATACACATATATATAATTCTTGAACATATTCCCAAATGATAACATAATGTGATGGAACATTCAGAACACATTTTGAATACATATTCTCGACACTTTGCTTACTCGGGACAACCAAATTTATTGGGAACAACTCGGAATATGGGAATAAGGAACTTGATCCAGCCATACTTGAAACTTACGGGAACATTATGGAATTTAATTCTAAGAGATTAGTTTAGCCAACATACCTCGCTTTAAGCTTTTCTTAAATTACTACGACGTTTTGAAAATCCTAGCAATCCTAATCTATTTTGAGACATAACAAAATTGAACCATAATTAGGAAGATATTCGTTGTTTCAGCTCATTTGAGCACTTTATCAAACACTAGGTGTGCAACTTTGACTACAAGATTCTTCTACAAGATTTTCTTTATTTCACAACCCAATCTTTACTTATTTGAGCTCAACAATCTTCCCACAAAACTTATTGGTACATGCATATATAAATAATACTCTTACACCTAAGAATCATACTCCTAATCAACCATCTTCTGCCCAAATCCAAATTGAAAACTAGGGTATGAAACTTTACCTTTTAGATGAAGAACTTGAGGGATTTCTTGTTGGATTTCAAGGCTTGAGCAAGATTTGATGAACAAGGGCTTAGGAATTCCTCCTCTTACTCTAGGGCACTTTCTCCTCTCTAAAAATATCAGATTATCCCTCCAAAATGACCCAAAGATCGTTTTATAGGAACTAGGGTCAGGTTATAAAATTAGAAAAACGGTCCCTCAAAAATCCGGACTGAGCTACAGACCAGGCTAGGTACGGTCTATAGCGAGCTACAAATCAGGCTTTGCGAGCTCTGTAGCGAGCTACAGATCAGGATTCACGAGGGATATAGCACGGTCTAGCGCGCTATAGACTTGGCTTAGCGAGGGTTATAGCATGGTCTAGCGCGCTACAGACCTGGCTTCGCGAGGGTTATAGCACGATCATATTCTTCCAGCCGTTGGGAATTGGAACATAACTTCCTGAAGGAGTGTCCAAATGACGAACGGTTTGTAGCGTTAGAAACTAGACTCAAAGAACTTTAATTTGATAGGTAGATCACCTCCTAAGTCGTTACAGTTTGGCAGCAACATGCTTTTGAAGTAGGATCTTGTGCGAATTGAGACATCCTTTCCACTTAATATATCCAATTTGTTCCACACGAATTCTTGCCATTCACAAAACTCCTTAGTATTTTCCAACACACCTTATACATAACAACAACAACAACAACCCAGTATAATCCCACTAGTGGGGTCTGAGGAGGGTAGTGTGTACGCAGACCTTACCCCTACCCTGGGGTAGAGAGGCTGTTTCCAAATGACCCTCGGCATCCTTCCCTCCAAGAACTCCCCACCTTGCTCTTGGGGTGACTCGAACTCACAACCTCTTGGTTGGAAGTGGAGGGTGCTTACCATCAGAGCAACCCACCTTGTCAACACACCTTATACATATATTTTTCAATTCAAAATAATGTGGTTATATCCCATGGGTCTCTTTTAATACTCGAACACGTTATTCCCAAATACCGTTGTCGCACTTTAAAATCTTCAATCATTAGAAAATTTTTAACGGGGCCTTACACTAATGAAGACATTAGTGCAGAGATTGATGAAGGAGATGAGCCTTCTGATATTCCTTTAGAAATGCGAGGCAAGTCTTCTACTAATATGGAGGCGTTGTGTGATAGAAGTAGAGATAAGATTGTTGAGAAATATTATCATGTGTGAGTGACTTTACTTATTATTTCATGATGGATTATCAATATATAGTAATTTGTGGATAGACTTCTAATTTATACTGAATGATGTATTTTAGTTATTCAAATCATCATATAACAATAAGTAATTATACTAGATAATATCATATGCTTTGGTATAACTATATATGTAAAATTGATTTAAATCTATAATATGTTTGTTTACTTTATATTTTATATTTTAATTACATAAAATAAAATAATAATAAAAGTCTCTTACGATAAATATTTAAGTTTATTTTTCTATTTAAAAGAATTATAAGACCTTGGTACTATCCTTTTTGGTAATTTGACACTCAAAAGTATTTTTTAAAAAGATTGGCCAAACACAAACGGTTTTTTTTCAAAAGTACTTCTAAAAAAGTACTTTTCAAAATAAGCAGATTTTGGCAGCTTGACCAAACGGGCTCTTATAGCATGTTTGGCCTAAGCTTTTTTTTTTTTTGGCCAAAAGTGCTTTTTTTGGCCAAAAGTGATTTCGGCCAAAAATTGAGTTGTTTGGCCAAGCTTTTAGAAGGAAAAAAAATGCTTTTGAGGAGAAGCAGGAACAATTTTTGAGAAGCAAAAAAATGTAGCTTCTCTCCAAAAATACTTTCCTGAGAAGCACTTTTGAGAAAAATATACTTAGAAGCAGTTTTCAAAAGCTTGGCCAAATACTAATTACTGCTCAAAAGTACTTTTCAAATTAATTAGTCAATAATAAACCGATTCTCACAAAAAGTATTTTTTTGAAAAGCACTTTTAAAAAAAAACACTTCTCAAAATAAGCAGATTTTAGAAGCTTGGCCAAACAGGCTATTAAACTATTTGGCCAAGCTTCTCAAGAGGCCAAAAATGTTTTTTTTTTTTTCCTCAAAAGCACTTTTTTTTTTCCTAACTTGAGGTATTTGGCCAAACTTTTTTTGGGGAAAAAAATGCTTTTGGGAAGAAGCAGAAGCAGTTTCTGAGAAGTAAAAAAAAGTAGCTTCTTCCCATAAGCAGAAGCAGAAGCAATTTTGACTTTTCTTCTTACCAAAAATACCCTTAACAAAATATAGTATGTACCAAAATAACTGTTAAACCTAATAATTAGGATATTAATGTATAAATATTTCTTATTACTTTTAGGATAACTTTCTAATATATAGTGACTTTAGGGGTGAATCCTTTTATATTTGTTGAATGATTTTTAATATATTTAACTTATATTAAAAGAATTAAGTACTTTTAAATTTTATTTTCATATTTTACTTAAATAAAATAAAAAGATTTAATTATTGCTTGTAATAACAAATTCTTAAGATTCTTTATTTACTTATAATATTAACTATTAAGTAAATCTATTCATGTCCTTATTCGTAATTTGATACTTAAAAGTACTTTCTGAAAAGTTTGGCCAAATACAAATTATTGCTCAAAATTATTTGTCTGAGTAATTAGCCAAACACAATCTGCTTCTCTCCAAAAGTACTTTTTTTCAAAAGTACTTTTTAAGAAAATACTTTTCAAAATAAGTTAGATTTCTCGAGCTTGGCCAAACAGGCTATAATACTAAGTAATATTTAACAAAGAAGTATTGCATGTTTTGTCAATAAAATTTTGAATGAGCCATCAAATCTAGAGAAATGTAAAAACTTACATCTGATCCGTGAATTCACCAGACCAATAAATTTCGTAATATATGGCATTTTATGGTCAATGGATAAAGGTGAAGTTTATGTAAATTCGTAATATATAATTTTATAAGCAATTTAATATTGCGTATAAAAGATTCTTTTAGTGTTTCATAATTAACATCTGGAGTTAAATTAATAAGTCCTTCCCATCTTACCTTTATTGATGTAATTTTTTCAAAAATATAATGATGGAGTTGAAATAAAAAATCACAACAACAACAACAATAACAACATACCCCGGGGTGGGCGTTCAAAATAGCTTTATCACTAGGGGTGGGCGTTCAAAGGCCGT
This sequence comes from Nicotiana otophora, assembly GCA_000715115.1. Taxonomy (NCBI): domain Eukaryota; kingdom Viridiplantae; phylum Streptophyta; class Magnoliopsida; order Solanales; family Solanaceae; genus Nicotiana; species Nicotiana otophora. The sequence goes on from AWOL01S0025440.1 coordinate 52,333, forward strand.
TTGGATTGGACATGTGAATTTCGGTTTGGATTTTTTATTTTCGGATTGAAGAAATGACAATCTAAATTCAATCCAAATAAGTTCAGATTTGATCGGATTTTTTAAGTTCGATTTTGAATTAATCAATTTGGATATTATGGATTTTTAGTTTTGATCGTATAAGTTGAAATGTTTCTACTTTTTTACAACAATGAATATCCAAATGAAGTAATCATGTTAAATTGCCTGAAAAGCTTCCCATTATTGTTGCAATCATCCAAATAAAGTATTCAAGTAATTAAATTATTATCCAAAAAAATAAATACAACAAAGACATTAATACAAACGATAAGAAATAGCAATAGTATAATCATGTCGAAATAGAAAGTATTCTGACAGTAACTTAGTAATTAATATTGAATATATGAGATAATATCTAATGGGTAGGTTATTGAATTTATTACTATTGACATATGTATAATGGACTAAATATAAAGTATAAAAATTTTGAATTTTCGAATATCCAAAAATCCTAAGTAACAAATCCGAAATCCAAAATTTTTAAATTGAAAATCCAATCCATAATCCGAAAATCTAAATCAGAAATTCAAAAAATCGGATTTCGGGTTTGCCGGAACGCCCATCCCTATTTACCACCTTTGAAAAATTAATTATATTGCCGACGTTGTAACCTTTTTCTGCAGTCTATCTCGAGCTTAACCAAATAGGATTAAGGAACATCTCTTTGGAATCGTTTGATTGAGAAACAAGCTATCCCATGATTAATTATTGTCGGATTGTTATTACACCCTCCCATACTGATAAAAAACATACTACAATCCTGAGGTAACTAATCCAAAATACCATTATTTTATCCCAACCAAACGTGGGATAAACTCATCTCAAATTTAATCTCGCGATTAATTACCCCTTATCCCTCGTACCAAACGAGCCCTTATTCTCTTCCTAAGACTCAGAATAACAAACCCCTTGTAAAGGAGTGTAAAGGAGAAAGGAGTGGTAACTCACAACCATTCTCAACCTCTGTTCATTTTTAATATAGCCAACAAAGCGACGTTAAAACTGCTAATCAACACAAGAACATGAACACAAGCAAGGCCAAAGAAAAATGATCTTCATCAGAAATTGTAGCACATTGGTAGAGTACGACAGGCACAAAACTATATACTAAGAAAATAACATGTGCCTAGCTAGTGTACACTGCCGATTGATCGAGAAAAACGCATATTACATCATTTTAAGATCTTCTGGATGAATGCTAAGATCCATTGGGGCCATTCAACAGTCAAGTATCCTTCTCATCTGTTTGGCACGACGAGAATTCCTTTAACAACGAACTGGTTAGATCTCTACTTTGACATTCCGAGTTGTAAAACCTCTCAACCAACAGAAACTCCAACCTCAATCAGATCGGTCTTCCTATTATTTTGCAACCACATCTGGCTCAAGTACCTACTGTGAATCGACAAATACCTGCAGCATCATGAAGAACAAAATTCTATGCACTTACTCCATAACACAATGTTAAAACAAAGAGGTAAATGAAAACTATAATACAAGGTTATGGCGTAAGACGACATCCAGAATTTTGAGAAGTTTTTCGAACATGTATATGACAACAGATTCCTGTGCATGTATTCAGTGAGTTCTATTTTTGGGCTGCTATTTTTGGAGTGCAAAAAAAGGATGAATAGTTAAGGATGTGGTCATTGATCAATTTGAGGCCATCTCATACTTCAGATCACAGGTGGATCTAGTTCGGGATTCTACCACAACTCATTGATTTACTAGGTTCGTAATCAATCATTTGTTACCCGTATCTTCCTCTCTACATCCACCCCTGCTTTGGATTTTAGCAACATATTTGCCGGTAGAAAAACAGTTCTTATCAATGCCATGTGGCATGGCATGAGAATATACAGTGGTCTGGATCTGTACTGAAGATAGGTCAACAATTAAACCAAAGAAGATGTGTGGACAATCAAGTCTTAGAAGGGCACAACCACGTTCTACAATAAGAAAATGGAGTAACTGAAAGAGAATGAAATTGAAAAGAAACATTATCCTCCATATCAACTGTTCTGTGAGCTGAAACTGAAACTAACCTCCAACTCCAGCAAAGAATCATATGTTTTCTTCTCACGCGTGTCAAACACTGTAATGCCTGTGATTTTCTGTACCCCATGCTTCACAGCAATCAGGTTCTACAAGGGAAAGTGCACCAAAATTCATTTTTATGATGTTAAACAACTGAATAATCAAATAAACAATTGCAATTAACATAACTATCTCTTGAGGCTAGATTTTGTTATGGAGCTAGCATATCTACTTTTGTAATCTCTGCATCTTCTTGATGCCAATCTATGAAACAGCTTACTTTATCAAAAAAAAAAAACTTTACTCTCGAAGCTATCAGGATATAGAACATTGTTATCAACAGTTCAATGACATCAGTCACCAATGACTAAAATAATATATCCAATAAAACGTGCATTTGAGCTATCCATTTTATAATATTAAATAGAGATTATCCTCACCAACTGGAATTCTGAAGAGCTAAATGCTTCCACCTGCGCCAAATGCTGTTCAAGGAAGACAGAGTTAGGGATCCAGTACCCGCAGAGAAGTTTAGAATCGACAAGAAGAGGAGAAAAAACAGCTGCAATCATATGCCCAACAACTACAAAGAGAAAAGATTAGCTGAAAGTATACTCGTAGATGAAGTAGAAATTATGATAGAGAACTTGCACATCAAAGTGCATGATTAACAATATGACACAATCACAGTGCTATGAATGAGTATGACAATTAGTAACAGAACAAAAACGCATGCACCAAACAAGAGCTTCAATAAAAAGAAGGGAATTCATCAATTGTAGGAGAGGTTTAAGCTCATCAGCTCGTGCAGAAGCCATTTCAGTGTCTCACCATTGTTAGAAGACCATTAACCATAACAGCCTTCTCATCGAGTGATTCACTTTGTGACACCCAAACTTCAAAAGGGCCCAGCAACCTGTCTGTCTGGTTTGCGAGATTCAACCGTACCTACAGAAGTGCCCACAAAGACATCCAGTTTCATGACAGACAAATCGCAAGCGGAAGACAGAAAAGAAGCAAATTCAATTCAAATGGACAAACTTCCTCACCAATACTGTAGATAAAAGGATTCGTGTAATGATCCCAAATCCACTAGTTTAAGCAGCAATTAACACACTGTGTAAAGAGAAATGCGCTATAGTAATGTAAATGCGGACTTACTACGAAAGGTTTCTCCAGAATGATAATGGATGGCACTTCCACTGCTCTTAGCTCAATGTCTTTATGAGCAATAGGCTGCAAGGTAAGAAACAAATACCTTAAGAGCTCATAAAAATTCATCACTAGAAATCATTTGACTTACACTTCCAAGAATTTGTTGTGTCTGAAGGCGTCCAGGTTCTCCCAAATTTGTGCGCCAAGTAATCTGGAGTTTGCCCAAGACATTACTTCCCTCCACCTTCGGCAATGAAGAGCCATCGGATGATAATTTCAATTGGTAGAGGAAATTATGGACCCCGCCTCCAGATCTTAAGAGAACAGGGGGCTTAAACACATCACTGGCAGATCAAAATTTATCAGCAAAGGCTAGTCAAGGGAACAAAGGTGAATGCTAACACCAACTGGTGATCACATCAACATTTAAAACCAAAATAAAGCAGCAATTCCCATTGTAAAAGAGAAAAAATCTATTAGTCAACCTCATTGGCTGTTTGCTCTCTGGTTGATGATCAACACCTCTTAGTACTGTAGCACTCCAATGCTGAGCTGGCTCAAAATCAACTTGGTCCATATAGAGATTAGATTTTGTATGATTCTCTATGCTAGCCTCCAAAAAGGTAGTTTCCTGGGATGGAAAAAGACTTTACTGTCATGAACAGGAAAAGTATTAGAAATGCAGAAGCTGGAATTGCTGCTTCTGGTAGATCATTCTCAAGAGACAAGATGGTTTGTAATATTAAAATGCGATCTCACATTATCCTTTTAGGGACAGAAAACTGGCCAAATGAGTAGAAATAACTGACATTCCATATAAGCAAATGAGATTGGTGGCAGTATGTTGCAGATTTATGAAAGTGGTAAGTTAGATGCTATGTTATCACAAATTGGCCTTAACTGAGACATCCCAATGATTGAAATTGAAATAATAACTGCAATACTGATTTTTCTTGACCTATTTTCCTAAGATATTCAGCCTACCAGTAAGAACGCAAGATAATGAACTTACACTCAATGAGCTTGAACCAACCTACCTTAATAACACGAACCTGCAGAAACAAACAACAGTTATTATCTTGAAAAAGCACGTCCAGACTTGAGAAATAAATCAATAATAAAGAAGCAAATATGAAATATCTTAGAATAGCAGAAAAATATAGTAAAGAACTGCTCCCAATGCATAGGATGTAAAGCATATAGAATCCTATCAAAATAAAATTGCTAAAACAACACAGGTTTATGGATGTACCTTTGTTCTAACAGAAAGTGGGTTCGCGACCATAAATTTGAAATATTGTGGAAGATATTTACGCTCACCATCATTGTCGCTATAAAGAGCAGTGCATACCAACCTAACAGGTGAAGCAATTGAATAAGTAAACTATCATATTGATAGAAGGTTCCTATCAACATAGAACACAAATTTTATCATGAATCTTACGTGTGTGCACCAAGTTCTTTCACATCATGTTCCACAATGAAGTCATATCTCCCTCCAGCACGTATTGATTCCACAGGTGATTTAGAAGTATCTAAAAGAAGTATCCTCTGCCTCTCTGTTTGGATTTCTGCCTGTAGAAAATTAAATCACTTCTATAAAGCAGTTCGTAGAGCTAAGAGATAAGAATTCAAAAGGTTAGAAAGTTTCTAGCACCTTACAAAACTGATATTATGAAAAATAAGATCCCTGTAACTTGACTCTCAATCAGAGATGCTTGAGGTCTAAATTCTCCAGGTAGATATTTATCTCACCCTTTTCACTAAACGATTCCTAGGCTTTTTATATTCACTTGACAATTACCTACGAAGGCACTTTATACCAGACACATGGTAGCAAAATTGCAGCATATCAAATAATAGAAACTGAAGTTTCATAAGCCATGCTTAAGAGACATTCCATTGTCCGTATACTCACGCATAGACTCAAATACGCCCATTGAGCAAATTCATTTTCTTCAGTGTAAGATACATTTTGACGGTCGATGTAAGATACATTTGGACCATACTTTCCAAAAATATGAAAGCTTGACTAACGGCTTTCAATAAGTAGCTTAGTTTAGCCAAAATGATCAATACAAGAGCATAAAGGCCACACATATACAAAATGCAATAGCCTGTTTTGTCTATATATCTACTTAGTCAAGAATGTCCTCTATGTGTGCGCATTCCTAAATATGGAAAATGCAACTCTATGACCAGAAGATTGTGATGACACTACTATTCTCCATTTACTATTTTTCCAATGAAATTTTCTACACCAGAAGCACATCCTTCTTGCAGACAATTCACTAAGTAGAAAAACTATTTGGTTATATTTGTGTAGTTTTTTGAACAGTTGATCATACTTGCGCACTAAAATGCAGTAAGCACTCAAACAGGGTAAACCAAGGAAAAAACTTATTTTATCAATTTTCTTTTGTAGGATAGAGAAGTAAACCCCCAGCTAACGTACAGCACCAAACTTCATTTAATACTTTTGCCAAAGAGCACGTATTCAGCCTTGCCACCTTACAAATTTATGCCCCAGACGAAATAGTAAGGATCTTGGTTATCAACAGGTTGAATAATCCACAGCATCTCTATCACTATTTACAGTAGCTTCTCATAGTAATCAACTAAGCGGGCAAATCACCTTGATGGTAACATCTCTAACTTCAAAGTTGGAGCTGTTATTAATGCTTATATAACTGCAGAATGTCTCTCCCAAATATATTGCCCTGCAAGATTATAAATTTAAAAAGGGGAAAAGAAAAATAATTAATCACAACATCCAACATATAAGCAGTGATTGCACGTCACTCATTATCTACTGTTTGAATATATGTATATAGAAATTTTAAAGAAAAATGTTAACAAATACTCCATTTCAAAAACAATAACGGATATCATAGTACAAGGGTCAAACCATTCAATTTTATCTCAATTTGAACATCAATTCCTTTGTTTTGTAAAATAAAATCTCCACATTCAAAGACTGCTCAAAAGTAGAATAGTATTTTTAAGTTATTTGTATTAAAAAGTATTTTAAAATGTTACTTCATGTCCTAATTTATGCGACGCTCTTTACTTTTTAGTTTGTCCGAAACAATTTAACTTTAAATTTCTCATTTTACCCTTTTTTTTTATAAGGTAAATTGTATTAATCAAAAGGGAGAGAACTCCCGTATACACGAAGTATACCAAAAGACGTAGAGAATTTACATCAGAACATGATTCTCTACAAAAGACGCCCAATCTTCTATACAAGTAGGGGCTAAATGAGTGCACCAAAAAGCGATCAAAGATAAAAGACTATTCTTAAGATGTGAAAAAGGAGACTCAATCTCCTCAAAAGCTCTACTATTTCTCTCCTCCCATACTACCCACATGAGAGCTAACGGGACGAACTTCCACGCCTTTTGCTTTCTTCTTCTATGAAAACCGCCCCAGCTATATAACATTTCCTTTACAGTGCTTGGCATCACCCATTGAACACCAAAAAGATTCAGGATTGCCCTCCACAAAGCAGAGGACACAGGACAATGCAACATAAGGAGATCAACTTCTTCCCCTGAGCTTTTACACATGTAGCACCAACTGACAAGTATAATTCCTCTCTTTCGGAGATTTTCAGCAGTCAAGATCACTCCCCTCGCCGCTAGCCATGCAAAAAAGCACACCTTCGTTGGCGCCCTAGGAATCCAGATCGAGGAGTATGGAAAAATGGTCTCGTCTCTCACCAACATATTCTGGTAAAAGGACTTTACGGTGAACAAACCATCGCTACGCAAGCCCCATCTCCAAGAGTCGCAGGATGGCTGGAGCCTGTCTTGCCCGTATAGCAGTACCAACAAAACTTGGAGCTCCGCAATCTCCCAATCTTGCATGTTCCTTCTGAATGAGAGGTCCCATACTACCCCCCTTCATGCTCCTTGCGAATCTGTTGGACCATCAGTTCCTTCTGGTTTGAAACTCTGAAGACGTGGGGGAAGGAGACCCTCAGAGTATCCTCTCCACACCACCTATGATTCCAAAAGCTAACCCTCAGTTGATTCTCATTTTACCCTTAATGAGATGATTTAGAGCCACATGAACTTCTTTCTAGAGCTTGTTTTAAATCAAAAATTTCAAAAGTTTTACTACTTTTTTTCTTAAACTTGATGGTCAGTCAAACATCATCATATTAAATTGAAACTGACGGAGTACTATAAGTTACAATTTTTGTAACTAAGAATAGTAAAAAATGTATAAAATTACAATAAGAAACTATTCGACTATCCAAATAGTTATAGTGTTATTGTGAGTTGTGGTCTTATATAGAGTGTATACATGGCAATGCTTCATTGGTGGTGACTAATTCTTATGTGACAGATATGTATAAGTTAGTTAGTTGGGTTAGTCAGTTTGTTAGGAGACAGGTAGCTTAGCTTAGCTTTTGTATATAAGCTCTTAGCTGTGTATAATCAAGTTGGTGGTTATCATTTTCATCACACACATTCCTCATTTCTTTTTCTCGAAGCTTCCGCCATTAGGGAGCTTTGAAGCTTATGCTCTTGCCCACTGATTGTCGTATATTTCAGCATGGTATCAGAGCAGGTGATGCTGGTAGTATACGCGAATTAAGTTTCTTCTTCGGATTTCATCGATTCCGCATATCACCTTTATTTCCTATTTTTTTAGTTTGTCAATGACAGAATCAACAATTTCGCACACACATCCACTCTACCTAGGTGCATCGGATACTCCAGGTGTTGTTCTAATCCCCATAAAAGCTTACAGGATCCGAGAACTACAGGCTTTGGAGCAGGACAATAAAGATTGCCTTTTTAGGGAAAAGGAAGTTAGGGTTTTTTAACATGCACCTGCACAAAGGAGTCATGTAAGGCAAAGTTGCATGAGCAATGAGAAACTTGTACTGCGATTGTCCTTTCGTGGCTGATGAACACGGTGTCCACAGAACTCCTCAATGGAACTGCATATGTTTCTAATGCACATCTTGTGTGGGAGGATTTGAGAGAGCGATTTGACAAGGTGAATCGCATGAGAAGAGTCTTTGGAATGAATATGATGCCTTAGTGCCTGCTCCAAATTCGAAGGATTACGTCGAATATCTTCAACAACAACGGCTATTACAGTTCCTTAGTGGTTTAAATGATTCTTACGATCAAGCTAGAAGACAAATTCTCTTGAAATCCAATGTTCCTTCTATTAATCAAGCATATGCTATGGTAATCAAGGACGAATCACAACACTCTCCTGGTCTAGGCTCAGTGAATGAGAAAAATTATCTAATTGTTATGCAGGTTGGTAAAAGTCAAGGTTACAGAGATAAAAACCCTTTCCTACAGTGTGAAGATTGTGGGCTTAAGGGCCACATAAAGGAAAACTGTCATGAAATTATTGGTTATCCTGAGGAATTTAAGGGAAAGAAGAAATTTGGTTCTGGTAATTCTGGAGGTCAATATGGTCGTGGCAATGGTAATTTTAGAGGGCAATTTGGTCGTGGTACTCAACAATCCTTCAATGTTGTCAACAATATATGTAGAAATGTTGATATTCAACCATAGGGCTCTTCAGCCATTGATCAGTAGAACACTTTTGTTGGTAAGGGACCATATTTCACTAAGGACCAATACAGTCAAATCCTAGGTTTGCTAAACAAGGAGACCACTGACAGTCAGGCTAACATGTAGGTACTGCTACTTGTTTAATGTCACACACTCTTGCAAATGACTGGATTGTAGACACATGTACAACTCATCATATAGCAGCAACTGAGAAATAGCTAAAAGATGATCCTAATGCTTAGAGGCCATCTAAAGATAAAGTCCATTTGCCGACAGGGATAAGTTGAAATTTCATGTATTGGTCAAGCACTTCTATTTGGAATTGAAGGTGTAAACAATGTGCTATTTGTACCTGACCTCAAATTCAACATGTTATGAACTCTCCTGTTCAATCAATTTTTTCCTGACTTTGTTTTGTTTCAGGGTGAAGGGGATATTGGTAAGGAGAATGCAGATTCGTACATATACAAGGAAGCAGGTGACAATAATAAAGCCAAAACACATCGACGGGCTGCAAATGTGAGTGGAGAAGATTGCAGATTATGGCACATGAGGCTTGGTCATCCTTTAGCTACTATTATGAAGACTATGAGCCTAGGAAGTGCTGTAGATAATGATTTGTTGAATAAATGTGCCATAATCTGCAATCTTCTTCACTCACTATACAATGATTTGTTGAATAAATGTCCAATCTGTTCATTAGCTAAACAAACTAGGTTTCCTACTAGTAGTTCTAGAGCTGAATTTTCCTTTTCCTTTGTTCATATGGATCTTTGGGGGCTTATAAAGTTGCTACATTTGATAAGAAATACTATTTCTTGACTGTTGTGGATAACTTCAATAGATATACATGGGCGTATATGTTGCAACTCAAATCTGAATCCATAGTAGCAATTTAAAACTTTTTGTTGATGATAAAGAACTAGTTTGGGACAATGGTGAAGACTCTAAGGTCAGACAATGGAACAAAATTCTTTTAACTCTCAATGTAATGAATTTTGCGGAGTCTTGAGATAATACACCAAAGCAGCTGCACTCATACTCCATAGCAAAATGGAGTTGTGGAGAGAAAGCATATACATATTTTAAATGTAACAAGAGCATTAAGATTTCAGTCCAAGATGCCACTCAAATATTGGGGTGTGTGTGACTGCTGCAGTATATTTGATCAACGGAACACCATCTTCAGCCATCAAAGGAAAGAGTCCTTTTGAAATGTTGCATTCTAAACCTTCATCTCTAGCTCACTTGAAGGTGATAGGATGTATCTGCTACGCAATTGTTGTGCCCAAAGGTGACAAGTTTGCTAGAAGAGCAAGACTTGTAGTCCTTATGGGATATTCTGAGAGACATAAGGGATATCTATTGATGGAACTAGCCACCAAGCAATTCTTTGTAAGTAGAAATGTGGTATTCAAGGAATCAGAGTTTCCTTTACTAAAATTCAAAACTATGTACGTTCAATAGTTCCTGATGTTCATGATTTGAGCATCTAGGATGCTAAGTTGCAACCAGTTACAATTGATAGTGTTACACTTGACATTGTTGAGCATCCTACAGAGTCTGAGTTTTTTTTTTTTAAAAATATTCAAACCATCACCCAGAGTATGCTGCCCTGTGGTGGTGGCGGGTTTGGCATTACCCCTACCTGTTTATTAGACAATCCAAAAAAATACACAAAGGAGGACATAAACCTTAGCCTCTAGAGATACATGGAGAGTGACTGAGCTAACTCTAGGATAATTCTGTGCATAGTCTAAATTTTCACTGAGAGGTACTCTCCTCTCATGTTACAGATAAAAGAGCTAGCTTTGAAATGAAAAATATATGTGAATACAACGAGAGTAGTCTTAACCATTATCAAATATGAACTGCCCCTTCTTGGACCTGATTATGAAGCGGATAAAGCGATTTTGATCATTCTTCAATAAAGCTATAGTCTTTCGTGGTAAGTCCATAGCTTGCGTGAAGAACGTCTCATGTTTAGTCTCCAATCCAGTGTTAGCAAGCGAGTCCGCAACAAAATTGGCCTCCCTATAAAAGTGACCAACTTGAGTTTGCCCTTGAATCATCAGGTATCTGATTTGATAGATATAATCCTTGAGGTATGACTGAATCTTGTTCTCCCCTTTAGTCATTCTAACTAGTAATAAGGAGTCAGTTTCTAGAGCAGGAATCAGTAGCTCAAGATGAAGAGATGCTACCTGGAGAGTCATTGCAAGAACATGATTCACAGGAAGCAACCACTTCAGCACCAACACAAAGTGTTCCTCCTCTTATTAGAAAATCCACAATGGAATCTAAGGAGCCTATTTGGATGAAGGATTATGTGGCCCCCAACAAAGTATCTAGCAAATATCCCTTGGCCAACTACCTATCCGATGACAACACTACTCCAACTTATCATAGCTACCTAGCTAAATTCTCATACTTTGGTATAGCCACAGACCTTTTCAAACAGGCAGCAAAGGATGCCAGGTGGATCAAGGCAATGCCACAAGAGATTTAAGCCTTGGAAGATAATAAAACTTGGGAAGTTGTAGATCTACCAGCAGGGAAGAATAACATGGGATTTAAATGGGTATACAAGATTAAGTACAGCCAATGGGGAATTAAAAGATTTAAATCCAGGTTAGTTGCAAAAGGCTATAGTCAACAGGAAGAGCTTGACTATCATGACATCTTCTTTCCTGTGGCCAAGATGGTCACAGTGAGATCAGCTATACCACTGGCTGTCTCTAGAGGCTGAACTTTGTACCAAATAAATGTTTACAATGCGTTTTTACAAGGTGATCTCTGTAAAGAAGCATACATGGAGATGCCAGCAGGCTATAAGAAGCAATAAGAGCAGAAAGTCAGTAGGTTGCTTAAGTATGGACTCAAGCAAGCCTCTGGGCAGTGGAACATCAAATTGACAGATGTAAACAAGGAGGAATGGTAATGATTCTGGTATATGTTGATGATAGAGTAATGAGGAGTTGATCACTACTGCATCAAAAATTCAAGCTCAAGAATTTAGATGAACTCAAATATTTTCTGGGCATTGAGGTCTTAAGGTCTAAGTCCGGTGTCATTCTAAATCAGAGAAAGTATGTGCTTGAGCTTATTTTTGAAATGGGACAGCCAAACCTGTTGTTACTCCCATGGAAACAAACTTGAGATTAACCACAGTAGAATATGATGAAGCAACTGGTGCTGTAGGAGATGTGATTCTGAAGGATATTGGTTTATATCACAGGTTGATTGGGAAGTTAATGTATGTTACAATCACCAGGCCAGACATTAGTTATGCCTTCCAAAGCTTGAGTCAGTTTATGCAAAGACCAAAAGGGTCACACTAGGAAGCTGCACTTAGGGTGGTCAGGTATTTGAAAATGCTCCAGGCCAAGTAGTTTGGTTGAAAGCTGATCCTGTAGCTGAATTGAGTAGTTGGTGTGATTCTGATTGGGCAGCCTGCTCCAATACAAGGAGGTCTGTTACAGGGTGTGTGATCAAATTTGGTGATTCCCTGATTTCTTGGAAATCAAAAAAACAACAAACAGTATCTAGTAGTTCAGTTGAAGCGGAATATAGAAGCATGGCTTCAGCTGTCGCAGAGGTCACTTTGTTAAGTGGCTTGTTCAAGGAGTTAGCGGTTGACATTAAGGTTCCTATTACTGCGCAAAGTGACAGCAAATTTGCTATGCAAATAGCAGCTAATCCTATCTTCCATGAGCGCACCAAACACATAGAAATTGATTGTCACTTTATTCGAGATAAGATCAAGGGTGGCATGGTCAAGACAGTGTATGTGAACACTAAGGATCAGCTGGAAGATTTGCTCACTAAGGGATTGAGTCAGACTCAACATCTATACCTTCTAGGCAAGCTTGGTGTGCTTAACATCCTGCACCCTCCTGCAGCTTGAGGGAGAATATTGTGAGCTTTGGTCTCATATAGAGTGTATATGTGGCAATGCTTCATTGGTGGTGACTAATTCTTATGTGACAGACATGTATAAGTTAGTTAGTTGAGTTAGTCAATTTGTTAGAAAGACAGTTAGCTTAGCTTTTGTATATAAGCTCTTAGCTGTGTATAATCAAGTTGGTGGCTATCATTTTCATCTCACACATTCCTCATTTCTCTTCTTCTAGAAGCTTCCGCCATTAGAGAGCTTTGAAGCTCATGCTCTTGCTCACTGATTGTCGTATATTTTAGCAAGTGTCTTATAAAATAGAACTGCAATAGTTATACTTATACATTAAGAAGTGCAACACTGAATTTGTTTCACGACATCAGCAGATAAGAGTATACCAAAATTTAGTCAAATAAAGCGAAACGAAGCTAACCCGAAGGACTGAGGGAGAAGGAGGAGGCCAGGGAGGCCAAGCGAATCGGAAGGATGCTGAAGAAGGAATCTATTACGATATGACAGATCCGAGGGATCAGCTGAAGTATTGCCGGCGGCGGCGGAGGAGGAGACGGTATCGGCTAGGAGACGAGGGAGATGCTCGGCGGCGACAGGATCATCGAACAGGTCTTCGCCGAATAAGAGATCTGTAGGGTCGAAACGGAGCGGAGTTTCGACATGGAGAGAAGGTCGACATAGTCGCATGACCCTAAAGGCCAGAGAATGTGGACCTTGCGTACTGCTCATCTTCATCTAGATTTCGATTCTGTGAATTGCTGTCTTGAGGAAGGAAATGGGAGCATAAAAGATAACCAAATTGGAGTAGTATCAATTATGAACTGTTAGGCTAAAGGACAAAATGTCTAAATTGTGAAATTGTTCATTTTTTTCTCTTTTGTTACACTTTTGATGCATTTATCTTTACTAGCTTTAGAGTACAAGTTAGTAAACTAAAAATTACATACAAAAAGAATAAATTATGTAAAATTAAAATGGGCATTAAAATTGATGCGATACTCATATGACAATAATAATATCGTTATATTGACTCGTTTATTAAATTTAAAATAATTAAATATCTTTTAAATTTGCAACAAGGAACAATCTAATTAAGTTAATTATATTAATAATTATAGCTATTTTCTTTATGAGAATGTTGTGTTGATGTTAATAATTATAGCTATTTTATTTTAAGATTTGAGAATGAATAGATTGGTCCTATTTTTTTTTTTAAAGCGGACAATGACAATATAAAGTATAAAATTAATTACTGTTAATATATATATATATATATATATATATATATATATATATATATATATATATAGAGAGAGAGAGAGAGAGAGAGAGAG
>AWOL01S0025440.1:68507-82931 GCA_000715115.1 Nicotiana otophora
GAAAATAGAAAGAAATTTTTTTTCACAAATTATTTAAAATACATATCGTCTTCTACTGTTGCATTATATAGTAACTCTTTCAAGTTTGTGTTTCAACCAATTTAACTAGCAATACTGTATTATTACTTATTTTACTCTATTTTTTGGATATCCTTTACCAGCAACATTGTGCTTATGGAAATAAATTTATGAACCCTAATCAAATTGAAAAAATAATTTTACTTATATGATGAATTTGAAAAACACCTAAATTGATATTTTTTGCTAATTATCTAAATCAAAGACTTAATTATCTGTTCTAAATAATTTAGTTCTTGTCGATTCAAATTCTTAATATTAACTCGTATCATTTTTTAATATTTAACTGTAATTATAATTATATCTAATAAAAGTTTAATTATTTTCAAACGATAAAACATAGCGCGTAAATATTGTCTAAAATACGACAACAAAAATAAAGAAAAGAAGTAATTTTATATATTATGGTCACCTTTGTTTTTTGTACTAATGGTATTTGAAGTCGAACAACATATCAATATTTTTTTAAAAAGAAGAAATATTAACAAAATAAAAAAATAGTTATTTGTAACTATTGGATTTGTACAATATGTCAAGCACGTAGTATAAATAATTAGTAAGAGCAACTAATGTTAATTCAGTAGTCGAAGAACGTTCAACAACGAGAAACTCGACTCATCACCCAATCAGTCGTTCCATCAAACGAATCAAAAAATTACAGAAAGATAACTTGCATAAGAATATAAAGATTTCCTCTATTCAATTTAACATACATATCTTACAAATAAAAATTCAAAAAGAAGAGGCATGCATGCTAACATAGTTGAAGTACTTATTCTTCTTATATCTAAAGTTAAACATAACCTAGAAAATAATGATCACAATTAAAAAGTCAAAAATTTAAGCACAAATAAATATAGAATATTTTTCTCAAATAAAGAAAACCTGGAAACTCACAAAGCTAGAGACCCAATAACAAAAGCCAACCTATGATAATGAAGACCGTGGAATACTTCTATTTTTTATATAAGTATTTGCAGTGCAATTGAAAAAGAGAAAGAATCTATGTTAGGTAAAATTATGTATAGTTTCAATAGACAAAGAAAAAGAGTTCTAAAAAAGAAAAGAAAAATAAGGCATATTAAAGGTAAAATTTCATAACCCAAAAAAGTACCCATAACCTAGAAAAAGGAACTAAAACTGAAGAAGAAACGAAAAATAGGAACTCCAAAAGCAAAAATTTTATAACAAAAAATAACACTCGTGGTCCTAAAAATACTCTTAAACTTAAATGGAGTTGATAGTGAAGGACTCTTGAAAAGGAATTGAGAGAAATACTATGATTTTTTAAATTAAAATTCTAAGTATTAGGCAAATAATTAAATGAATATTATAATATTTCAAATTAAAGTCCTAATAGTCCTAAACATTAGGTAAATAATTAACTGGCTATTTTTAGTATTAGAAAAATAATTAATGACTATTCTTATAGTAGGAAAATAAGTTAAATTACTATTATGTTCAATATAAATATATTTTTAAGGGGCATAAAAGGCGAGCGACATTTCGCTAAGGGTCTTTGTACTTTTAATATAGGGTACGCGTTTCACGCGTGTACCCCATATCAATGAATATATAAGTTTTTAAGTGTGTGATCTTGAAATTAGTAAATATTGATCTATTTAGATATCTTAATAAAGGAAGAAATCCTTCTCTACATAAATCCCCATATGCCTTATTACGATTTCTAAAGAAATATGGGAATATCTTATGAAATTTGTTGTTATTTTTGTGACCTAATACTAACCGGTATGTGCTTTGCGCGTATTAAGTCAATGAGCAAATACTTTAAAAAAAATAAATCAAAATATGGACTACACTTTTAATGACAAAGAATATTTACAGGAAAATAATTATAGAAAATTGATGCATATGCAATAGTTTATATATCTAATTTGGGAAAAAATATATGTTGAATGAAGTTTAAAGATTTCTTTATAAAATTCATATGTGCATGTCCCTAGCGTACGTTTACGAGCAATAAATAAAATATTATAAACAAATTATTTAATTTAAATAAGGTAAAATAACTTCAATAAGGTAATTAATGACTTCTTTTATAGGAGTATTTGGCTTTATATAATACAAATAAAAAAGAATTTAACCAATAAAATCATGTATAACTCAAATATAGAAAAAAAGAAAAGAAGTAGCCAACATTATCTGTAGTTTTATTTTTTGTGCTCTAATTCAGTAACCAACTTTATTTGTTGTTGCTTACTATTTTTTTAAATAAAATAATTAAATTATGAATGCTTAATTGGTTATAGTACCATAACATAAAAACTCCCAAACCTAGAGCAACAAATCTCAATGACGGTAAATTGAATTAATTTCTCAGATTTCGTTTGAAGAATTTTCGTGGGTCCCTCTTTCATAATAATTATTAAATTACATAATTTAAATAAAATTAATTTATATAAGGTCAAATTTGAATTTATCTTAGGGAAATAATTTAATGACTATTCCTAAATATTAGAGTATTAATTAAATGACTATTCCTAAATATTAGGAAAATAATCAAATGATTATTTTGTCCAGTGTGAACTCTATTTTTAAAGGGTAAAAAAAACGAACAACATTTCGCTAAAGGCTTTCGTGCTTTTAATATAATATAGATCATTAACATATTGTGAATATTTATCTTTTTTCCGTCACAAAATGTGGCATTTGAGTATGATTCTAAATTAGACTTAGGCCGACTAGCAAAAGTTCAATCAAAGACAAAATTGCTTATTTTCCAAAATACAAAGGTATATTTGACCATTTTCCTAAGTTAAAAATGCATTCCCCCTTCCCCAGGGGATAAGTTTGGTTACACAATTTTTTTCACTCTAATTTTATTTAATTTTTAAATATTGTACAAAAAATTATGATTAACATGACTTTTTACATAATTTTAATTATTTTATTTTCATTTTAAATAGTTAGAGATGTTCACACTAAGATTGACAATTAGATAATTTGATTTTAGTGTTTCAAATTTAGTCATTTTGTGAAATAGATGGAATAGGTTTTTTCGGCTCTGATACTACTTGTAACAATCGAAACTTAACTGTCAAGGTAGACTACTTTGACACTGTGAGCACTTAATTTTTTACCGTGTTTGAATTTTTTCCTACTCATATCCCCAATACTGTAAGCACGTAATTTTTGACCCACATATTAAAATTATCTTTAATAGTCTTAGTATTTTTAGAATATTTATTCAAGTTTATTTTTATAGGATTTCACTTTATTATTAATTTTAATTCTAGTTTTAAAGCATAAAAATTGAAAAATACAAAAATAATTTCATATAGTTTGCCTTAATTAATTGAAATTAATTTTATATTTAATAGCATATTTTAGATTATTAAGTTTCTTAGTTGTTAGACTTTAAGAGTTGAAGTCCATAACCTTAGCCCAAAACCCCAAAGCCATCCGAGCTCAACTCTCTCAAGCCCATACCCACTCCCCATTTGATATTAGACCTAACCTAATTCCTAAATCCCTACAATTCTAGCCGGCCGTTCCCGCCCTTCAACTCCACCTTACAAAAATCTCCACTTAAGCTGCAACAGACACGCACAAAAACAGAGGGAACGAAAATGGAGCTCCTTTCCTCCTCTTCTTCTTCCTAACCACACTCTATCTTCTTCCACAAAATAAAACCCTCTATTAAACCCCCACCAAAACGCAACTCCAAAAACAACCTTCTTCATCAACGAAAACATCTCAAAATTGGCACCAAATCCCAGCTGCAACACCCCCGAACAACCACCAAAACTAGTAGCTTTTTAACCTAAGAATCCACCTTGAACCACCCCCCAAAATAGCCTGCCAAAATCCAGAAAATTTCAGTATTAAAAGCACACCAAAAACAACCCCATAAAGCCTCCATTAAAGCACCTCTAGAACAACTTTAAAACCAAGTTGTTTTCCTCCATGAAATCCAGCTGAAAAGTTCACAAAACCATGCTTAAATCAGCTGTAAATCCATTGTTTCAGCCATGAAAAACCAGTAACTTTAGCTCCAAAAAATCAGCTCCAAGGTTGAGTTCGAGTCCGCTGGCGAGTTTAGGTTCGAGCGAGCTTCGGTCTTGGTTCGTGAGTCCCGAACAAGTTTTGTTGATATGATTGTTGTAGAGACTTTGTACTGATTTTAGCATTGGGAAATAGATTGGTTGAAATTCTCTTTAAAAGGTTCGTTTCTTTATCTATTACTTCCATATTTTCTTTTGCTTTAGTCATTTTTTCTTTTCAATTAAATGTTATGTTGCTCTTGACGTGTTTGGTCTTTTGGTTGCTTAAGTTTGATTTAGTTCAGTTTTTCATCTCTCTTTGATTAATTATGCAGATCAAGTGATTGGTATTAGTTAATCAAAATTCGAATAAGATCATAAATTGGGTGATAGTTTTGGTTATTAAAAGAGGGGGAAGAGAGCTAAAATTATTTTGGGTTCTTCTATTACATCGTCTCTCATTTCTCATTATTAGTCCTTATGTGTTAAATAGGTTAGAGTATAAAGTGAATAAGTTTTGTTAATATAGTCTGGGTTTTAGTCTATTTTTGTGATGACCCAAAATGTTATTTTTATATTTAATAAGTAATTATGTGTTCTAAGACCTCGAAAATTACTAATTATCATTCCTTGACTTGCGTGCACAGTTCGTAAAATTTTTTGGAAAGTTTTTATATGAAAAATGGATTAAAATATGAAATAGAGCCTTAAAACTCAAGTGAGTTGACTTTGATCAATATTTTGAGCAAACAGACCCAGATCAGTATCTTGACAGTTCCGGTAGCTCCGTGTCGTGATTTAGAACTTGGGCGTATGCCCGAAATTTAATTTGGAGGTCCCTAGCTCAAGTTATGACCATTTAACAGAAACTAGTAATTTAAAGGCTAAAGATTTTCAAGTTTGACCACGGGGTTGACTTTTTGATATCGGAGCCGGAATCCAAATCTGAAAATTAGAATAGCTCTGTTATGTCATTTCTGACTTGTGTGCCAAATTTAAAGTCACTCCGAATTCATTTAATATGTTTTGGCACGAGATTTGCAAACTGAAAAGTTTAAAAACTCAAAGTTCGAATCGAGGTGTGAATTGTAAATTTAGCATTATTTGACGTGATATGAGACCCCGAGTAAGTCTGTATTATAATACGGGACTTGTTGGTATATTCGGACGGGGTCTCGAGTACCCCGAGTGTGATTCGAATCGAAATCGGAACAAGAATTGGACTTAAGCAAAAATCTAAAATTTGGCCTTCTCGTGTAATCGCACCTGCGTATTTTTGACCACAGGTGCGAGCTCGCAGAAGCAAGCCTTCCATTGCAGATGCGCCCGGGTATGGCTGGGCAAAGGTCCGCAGGTGCGGAAACCTGCACGCACCCGCGTGTCCGCAGAAGCGGAGGTTAGCACACGTGCGCATTTTTCCTCCGCAGATGTGAGATCTCGCCTGGCAGCCCCATTTCGCAGATGCGAGATTTTTCTCGCAAAAGCGAGCCCAGTCACCGCAGGTGCGGAAATGCCTGGGCAGTGTATAAATCGAAAAGTCCGAGACTTTTTCTCATTTTGGTCATTTTGAGCTCGGCAAGGCGAATGTTTGGGCGATTTTCACGAGGAAAGATTGGGGTAAGTGTTCCTTATCCTATATTGATTATATTTCATGATTCCATACTCATTTATATCATGAATCCGTGAATTTATGGAAGAAAAATCAGATTTTTATAAAATCTTTCGAAAACAAAAATTTAAGATTTGAAGGTCCATTTGACATTGGAATTGGATAATTTTTGTATGGTTGAACTCGTAGCGGAATGGGTGTTCGGATTTCGCGAGTTTTTCCGGGATTTGAGATGTGGGTTCCACTGTCGAATATTTAAATAAATTTCGAATTTTAATCCGAAAAATTAGTAAATTCATATAGAATTAATTCCTACAATTTGTATTGAATATATTGAATTGTTTATGACTAGATTTGAGGATTTCAGACACTAATTCGCGAGGCAAGGGTATATTGAAAACTTGAAATTTGATTGCAAAGCGAGGTAAATATCGTGGTTAACCTTGACTTGAGGGAATAGAACCTTTAAACTATTTGTTATGTGAAATGCATGTGAACGACGTATAGGCGAGGTGACGAGTGTCTATATGTCGTCAAATTAATTGTTTGAATAATTAATTGAAAAATCATAAATCGTTTAAAATCATGAATTAATTATTATAATAATTGTTTCTCTCCTATTCTTTGTCAAATATTAAATCTTGAATTCCTGCAATAATTGCTACATGTTTATTTGATTTATGTGCATTAATTGCTACTTGACATTTATCATATTAAATATTAAACTGCCTATTTTATCCCTAATTTTCATAAAAAATGCTATTTGTCATTGTTTGTTTCATAGTTAAATCATAATTATTGTATGCTTGTTGTCTTATAATTTTATATTAATTGTTGCATTTATTGGGAAAATTTTTTCTATAAGAATTGGTAAATGAATATGTTGGAGAAGCGGGTTGCACGCCGCAACAAAATTGATTGAAATGGATATATTGGAGGAGCGGGTTGCACGCCGCAACAGACTTATTAAAAGTCTACATTGGAGTATCGGGTTGCACGCCGCAACAGACTTATTAAAAGTCTATATTGGAGGATCGGGTTGCACGCCGCAACAGACTTATTAAAAGTCCATATTGGAGGATCGGGTTGCACGCCGCAACAGACTTGATTAAAAGGAATATATTTGGAGAGCGGGTTGCACGCTGCAACAGAATTGAATGTGAATATATTGTGAGAGCGGGTTGCACGTTGCAACAGAAATTGATGGAAATGATAATGGGTTATGACTGCTGAGTTGGCTTTAATTATTATAAACGAGTTACCTGATTTATTTCTATTATTTGTTGTTGTTACTAATATTGCGTATAGGTTAATGTAAGTGACCCGCTTTAGCCTCGTCACTACTTCGTCGAGGTTAGGCTCATCACTTACTAGTACATAGGGTCGGTTGTACTGATAGTACACTTTGTACTTCTTGTGCAGATTTCGAAGTTGGTCCCAGCGGCGTACCATAGACTTGCTCAGATTTCAGCTACTCAGAGGAGACTTGAGGTATAACTGCACGACGTCCGCAGTTCTGAAGTCCCTATCTAATTTACTTTAGCTGTGTGTTCATTTCCAGACAGCTTTATTTTATTCAGGCCCTTATTTGTATTATTCTAGAAGCTCGTGCACTTGTGACACCAATTCTAAGATGGTAGTTAGACACCGTTATTTTTATGGTTTATTCACTATATTTCAGACCTTACTTCCGCATTTGTTCCTTTGTTATTAATAAATTTAAAAATTATTTTAAAAATAAATAATATTATTCTAACGTTGACTTGCCTAGCAAGTGAAATGTTAGGCGCCATCACGGTCCGAAGGTGGGAATTTTGGGTCGTGACAGTTGGTATCAGAGCATTAGGTTATATAGGTCTCACGAGTCACGAGCAAGCTTAGTAGAGTCTGAAGGATCGGTACGAAGACGTCTGTACTTATCTCTCAGAAGCTATGGAGTTTAGGAACAATTTCACTTCTATTATACTTTGTCGTGCAATTTTATTCTACCATTGACGATTGAACTCTTTTATTCTTGTCCTCTCGCAAAAGGCGAGAACACGCACTGCGTCTACAACCGGATAGGAGCCAGAACCCCCAGTGACATCTACGACTAGGGGCAAAGGCCGAGACCGAAGTCGCGCCAGAGGCCGAGGCAGAGGCAGAGGTAGAGCTCAGTCCAGAGCTCGAGCAGCCACACCTGTTGTAGAACCTTAGGTGGACCTTCAGGAGGAGGTTCCAGTTCATAATGTACTAGTTGGACCAGTTCAGGTCCCGGAAGGATTCGTAGCCACTCCAATACTTCAGGACACTTTGGTCCGTTTGGTGAGTCTTATGGATGGTGTGGCCTAGAATGGTACATTTGCAATGGCACCAGCCGTCTCACATGCCGAGGGAGGAGCACAAACTCCTACTACTCCCGCTCTGGAGCAGATGGCTCCCCAGAATCAGGTTCCAGCAGCCCCGCTAGCTGGGGTAGTTCAGCCAGTTGTTGCGATACACACCGGTGATAGGCCCGCCATGTATTTTGAGGCCTTATTGAGACTGGATTCGTTTACTAAGCTCTTTCCAGTTCACTTCAGTGGTACACCTTCTGAGGACCGACATGATTATCTTGATCGCTGCCATGAGGTACTGCGGAATATGGGTATAGTTGAGACCAACGGGGTTGATTTTGCCGTATTTCAGATGACTGGTCCCGCCAAGAGGTGGTGGAGAGATTATACATTGACCCAACCAGTTGGATCGCCTGCACTTACCTGGGAGTAGTTCTCTCAGCTATTTCTGGAGAAGTCCCTTCCTATCACACTGAGAGAGGAATTTCGTAAGCAATTTGAGCGTCTACAACAGGGCAGTATGACTGTTACTCATTATGAGTCCCATTTTGTGGATTTGGCCCGTCATGCTCTCCTTTTACTACCTATTGAGGGAGAGAGAGTGAGGTAGTTTATTAAGGGACTCACTCACCCTATCAGGCTTCAGATGCCCAAGGAGACCGGAAGTGAGATTTCTTTTCAGGCGTCTGCTAATGTCACGAGCAGTATCGAGATGGTTCTTGCATAAGAGAGAGGGCAGAGGTCTGATAAGAGGCCTCGTCAGTTCGGTGGTTTCAGTGGTGCCTCATCTGGAGGCAGGAGTACTTATGTCAGGGGTCATGTACCTAGAGGTGGAGGTCAGACCGTTAGAGGTGGAGGTCAAACCGTTAGAGGTTGAGGTCAGACCATTAGAGGTGGAGGACAGGCGGGTAGAATGCGTCCTAGAGGTGGAGACCCAGCCGTTGTTATATTTGTTTTATGGTATGGCGGAGGTCGTTACATCGGAGGATGTCGTTATGGGTATAACCTCGATTTATAATAAAGGAATAATTTCCTTAACTTGATTTGGTTCTGAGTATCAAGACGAGTCATCCTATTGTGCTCCACTAATGAGTGAGCTTAGTAATTCTATAATCTACTTATGTGTTTACTCATGTTAGGAGATTCTATGGAGATAACTACGCCTATCATTCCATGTTGGTCACTAAAAAGAGTTGTGAGGCTAAATGTGGCTTTCTGTTACTCATTTCAGTAAGTTTTGATGTAATTTACGGATAATTAATTATAAATTATAAATTATATGCCCTACTAGTGTGGGGTTCATTATGTGTTGTGATTTGGTGTAACCGAAATTATTTAAAAGGAGAAAATGGAAATTTTTGATTGGCACGATACATATTACTTGTGATTCAGAACCGAGGACAAAATCCTCCCATTTTAAAATATATTGATATGTTTAAACCGGGCTACGAGCTGCAGTGGAAGTTATATAAGGACGAGATCCTTGTGATGAAAATTTTTGTGTTTAAGCTCTCCCTTGTAAAATTAAATTTGTACTATAGTACTAATAGGGAGTCATGCCTGTTAGGCTTATTTGAGAATTCTTGTATGAAATTCTCTATGCATATTGTTTGTAATTATTGAGTTTTAACCTACGAGGTAGGTGCTCGCCCAGGTGGAGTTAAATATTACCCGTTAATTCGGGTAAATAATTATAAGGTCTTCATGCATTGCATCTCGTTATCAGTATTATAAAGGTTTGTAACGAGATTTTTTTTCTAACATGAGGTTAATTGGCAACTCGATAATTAATCATGAACAACTATTAAGAACATATATCCGTTGCCAAGAATTGATGACTTATTTGATCAGCTTCAGGGTGCCAAGGTATTTTTGAAGATCGATTTGAGGTATGGTTACCATCAGTTGAAGGTTAGGGCATCTGATATCCCTAAAATAGCTTTTCAGACTTTGTATGGGCATTACAATTTCCTAGTGATGTCATTTGGGTTGACAAATGCCCCAGCAACAATTATGGATTTAATGAATCGGGTGTTCAAGCCCTATTTGGATTACTTTGTGGTTGTATTCATTGATGATATCTTGATTTACTCCAGCAGTCAAGAGGAGCGTGAGCAACATCTTCAGAGTGTGCTTCATCCTTTGAAGAATAATCAGTTATATGCCAAATTTTTAAAATGTGAGTTTTGGTTAGACTCGATTGCCTTTTTGGGGCATGTTGTATCAAAAGAAGGCATAAAGGTGGATCCTAAGAAGATTGAGGCTATTCAGAATTGGCCTAGACCTACTTCAGTTACAGAAATATGGAGTTTCCTAGGTTTGGCAGGTTATTATCGTCGGTTCGTGGGAGGGTTTTCATCTATAACAAGCCTATTGACCAGACTGGCCCAAAAGTGGTGTCCCATTCAGATGGACAGACGAGTGTAGTTGAGCTTTCAGAAGCTCAAGGCTGCTTTGACTACGACGCCAGTGTTGGTATTACCCACAGGTTCAGGATCATATACGGTATATTGTGACGCATCTCACATTGGGCTTGGTGTAGTATTAATGCAAGATGGCAAGATGATTGCATATGCGTCGCGGAAGTTGAAGGTTCACGAGAAGAATTATCCTGTTCATGACTTAGAACTGGCAACCATTGTTCATGCGCTGAAGATTTGGAGGCATTACCTCTACGGTATCTCGCGTGAGGTATTTACTGATCATCGTAGCCTTCAGTACCTGTTCAAATAAAAAGATCTTAATTCGAGGCAGAGAATATGGTTGGAGTTGTTGAAAGACTATGATATCACCATTTTGTATCACCCCGGAAAAGACAATATGATGGCTGATGCTTTGAGTAGAAAGGATGTGAGTATGGGCAGTCTTCCATATATTCCGGCTGGTGAGAGGCCATTTGCTGCAGATGTTCAGACTTTGGCTAATCAGTTCGTGAGGTTAGATGTTTCAGAACCCAGTTAAGTTCTAGCTTGCACATTCGCTCGGTCTTCTTTATATGAGCGCATCAGAGAGATGCAGTATGATGATCCTCATTTACTTGTCCTTAAGGACACGGTGCAGCACGGTGATGCCAAACAAGTTGTTGTGAGGGAAGATGGAGTTCTATGAATGCAGGGTCGTATTTGTGTGCCTAATGTGGATGGGCTTCGTGAATTAATTCTTGAAGAGGCACACAGTTCCAGATATTCTATTTATACAGGCACCGCCAAAATGTATCAAGATTTGCGGCAATATTATTGGTGGAGGAAAATGAAAAAGGATATAGTTGCATATGTAGCTAGGTGCCTGAATTGTCAGTAAGTTAAGCATGAGCATCAAAGACCTGGTAGTTTGCTTCAGAAGTTAGAAATTCCTGAATGGAAATGGGAGCGTATCGCTATGGATTTTGTTGTTGGACTCCCACAGTCTCAGAGAGAATTTGACGCAGTTTGGGTCATTATGGACAAGTTAACCAAATCAGCACATTTCATTCCAGTGGCAGTTACCTATTATTCAGAAAGGTTAGCTGAAAATTACATTCGTGAGATTGTCCGCCTTCACGTTATGCCCGTGTCTATAATTTCAGATCGAGGTAAGCAGTTTACCTCACATTTTTGGAGGGTTGTATAGCGTGAGTTAGGCACGTGGGTGGATTTGAGTAAAACATTTCATCCATAGACAGACGGACAGTCAGAGCGCACTATTCAGATATTGGAAGATATGCTTCACACTTGTGTTATAGACTTTGGAGGTTCTTGGGATCATTTCCTGCCACTTGCTTAGTTTGCTTATAATAATAGCTACCAGTCGAGCATTCAGATGGCTCCATATGAGGCATTATACGGAAGGCGATGCTGATCGCCAGTTGGTTGGTTTGAACCGGAAGAGGCTCGATTGTTGGGTACCGATTTGGTACAGGATGCCTTGGGTAAGATCAAGATTATTCAGGATCGACTTCGCACAACTCGGTCTAGGTAAAAGAGTTATGCCGACCGTAAAGTTCGTGATATTGCATTCATGGTTGGAGAAAGAATATTGCTCTGGGTTTCACCTATGAACGGTGTAATGAGGTTCGGAAAGAAGGGCAAGTTGGGCATCAGGACCCTTTGAAATTCTTGAAAGGGCGGGTGAAGTAGCCCACAAG
Source organism: Nicotiana otophora (assembly GCA_000715115.1). Lineage (NCBI taxonomy): Eukaryota > Viridiplantae > Streptophyta > Magnoliopsida > Solanales > Solanaceae > Nicotiana > Nicotiana otophora. The sequence continues at coordinate 80,637 of AWOL01S0025440.1, forward strand.
CTTATATTACTACCTAGTTTATCAGCGGTTCATCCGATATTCCATGTGTCTATACTCCAGAAATAACATGGTGATCTGTCCCATGTGTTAGATTTCAGTTTAGTCCAATTGGACAAAGATTTGACTTACGAGGAGGAGGCGGTGGCTGTTCTAGCCCGGCAGGTCCGGCAGTTGAGGTCTAAGAGTTATCCTTCAGTTCGAGTACACTGGAGAGGTCAGCTGGTAGAGGAATCTACGTGGGAGTCTGAGTCAGATATGCAGAGTAAATATCCACACTTATTCACCAGCTCAGGTACTTTTTCTAACTCCGGTCGAGGACGAACGTTTATTTTAGAGGTGGAGAATGTGCTGATCCAAAATGACATCTTTAAATTTAATAAGTAATTATGTATTCTAAAACCTCAAAAAGCACTAATTATTATTTCTCGACTTGCGTGCGTAGTCCGTAAATTTTTCGGAAATTTTATGTGAAAAATGGATTAAAATGTGAAATAGAGCCTTAAAACTCAATTGAGTTAACTTTGGTCAACATTTTGAGCAAACGGACCCGAATCAGTGTTTTGACAGTTCTGGTAACTCTGTGTCGTGATTTGGGATTTGGGCGTACGCCCGAAATTTAATTTGGAGGTCCCTAGCTCAAGTTATGACCATGTAACAAAAACTAGTAATTTAAAGGCTAAAAAGTTTCAAGTTTGACCACAGGGTTGACCTTTTGATATCGGAGCCAGAATCCAAATCTGAATATTAGAATAGCTCCGTTATGTCATTTCTGACTTGTGTGCCAAATTTGAAGTCATTCCGGATTCATTTAATATGTTTTGGCCCGAGATTTATAAACTCAAAAGTTTAAAAACTCAAAGTTTGAATCGAGGTATGAATTATAATTTTAGTGTTGTTTGACATGATATGATACCCCGAGTAAGTCCGTATTATGATGCGGGACTTATTGGTATATTTGGACGAGGTCTCGAGTACCCCGAGTGTGATTCGAATCGAAATCGGAACAAGAATTGGACTTAAGAAAAAATTTGAAACTTGGCCTTCTGGTGTAATCGCACCTACGGATTGTTGACCGCAGGTGCGAGCTCGCAGAAGCAAGCCTTCCATCGCAGATGCGCCCGGGCGTGGCTGGGCAAAAGTCCGCAGGTGGGAAAACCTGCACGCACCCGCGCGTCCGCAGAAGCGAACAGAATAATTGCAGAAGCGGAGGTCAGCACAGGTGCGCATTTTTCCTCCGCAGATGCGAGGCCTCGCCTGGCAGCCCCATTTCACAGATGCGAGCAGGCACCGCAGATGCGGAAATACCTGGGCAGTGTATAAATCGAAAAGTCCGAGACTTTTACTCATTTTGGTCATTTTGAGTTCGGTAAGGCGAATAGTTGGGCGATTTTCATGGGGAAATATTGGGGTAAGTGTTCCTTATCCTATATTGATTATATTTCATGATTCCATACTCATTTATATCATGAATCAGTGAATTTATGGAAGAAAAATCAGATTTTTATAAAATCTTCCAAAAGTGAAAATTTAAGATTTGAAGGTCCATTTGACATCAGAATTGGATAATTTTTGTATGGATGAATTCGTAGCGGAACAGGTGTTCGGATTTCGTGAGTTTTATCGGGATTTGAGATGTGGGTCCCAATGTCGAATATTTAAATGAATTTCGGATTTTAATCCGAAAAATTAGTAAATTCATATGGAATTAATTCCTACAATTTGTATATAATATATTCAATTGTTTGAATAATTACTTGAAAAATTATAAATTATTTTAAATCATGAATTATTTATTATAATAATTATTTTTCTCCTATTCTTTGTCAAATATTAAATCTTGAATTCCTGCAATAATTGCTACATTTTATTTGATTTATGTGCATTAATTACAACTTGACATTTAGCATATTAAATATTAAACTGCCTATTTGTTTCCTAATTTCCATAATAATTTGCTATTTGTCATTGTTTGTTTCATAGTTAAATCATAATTGTTGTATGATTGTTGTCTTATAATTTTATATTAATTGTTGCATTTATTGGGGAAATTTCTTCTATAAAAATTGGTAAATGAATATGTTGGAGGAGCGGGTTGCACGCCGCAACAAAATTGATTGAAATGGATATATTGGATGATCGGGTTGCACGCCACAACAGACTTATTAAAAATACATATTGGAGGATCGGGTTGCACGCCGCAACAAACTTATTAAAAGTCCATATTGGAGGATCGGGTTGCACGCCGCAACAGACTTATTAAAAGTCCATATTGGAGGATCGGGTTGCACGCCGCAA
>AWOL01S0025440.1:83751-105796 GCA_000715115.1 Nicotiana otophora
GCAACATACTTGATTAAAAGGAATATATTTGGAGAGTGGGTTGCACGCTACAACATAATTGAATGTGAATATATTGTGAGAGTGGGTTGCACTCTGCAACAGAAATTGATGGAAATGATAATGGGTTATGACTGCTGAGTTGGCTTTAATTATTATAAATGAGTTACCTGATTTTATTTCTATTATTTGTTGTTGTTACTAATATTGCGTACAAGTTAATGTAAGTGACCCGCCTTAGCCTCGTCACTACTTCGTCGAGGTTAGGCTCAACACTTGCCAGTACATGGGGTCGGTTGTACTGATAGTACACTCTGCACTTCTTGTGCAGATTTCGGAGTTGGTCCTAGCGGCATACCATAGACTTGCTCGAATTTTAGCTACTCAGAGGAGACTTGAGATATAACTGCACGACGTCCACAGTTCTGAAGTCCTGTCTACTTTACTTTAGCAGTGTGTTCATTTCGAGATAACTTTATTTTATTCAGGCCCTTATTTGTATTGTTCTAGAAGCTCGTGCACTTGTGACACCAATTCTGGGATGGTATTTAGACACCGCTGTTTTTATGGTTTATTCACTATATTTCAGACCTTACTTCCGCATTTGTTCCTTTGTTATTAATAAATTTAAAAATTATTTTAAAAAAAGATAATATTATTCTAACGTTGGCTTGTCTAGCAAGTGAAATGTTAGGCGTCATCATGATCCGGAGGTAGAAATTTCGGGTCGTGACAATTTCAATATGATCTCATTTGTCAAGATGTTTGAATTGGGTTAGTTGTTTGTCGTTTAGCAGTAGATATATTTTCTCATATGATGCTTCATTCGTCAGTATTGCAATTTTAAGTCAAATGACTTCAATCCCTTACCTTCTAATAATTGTAACTTCCCCTTATGAATAGCCAGAATCTTTGAATGATTGTAGTATACATGCCTCGCCATCTTTAGTTAAAAACTACTCTGTCTTCACAATAATTTTCATAATTTATGACCTTACAATAATCTCAAAATTAGCTTAGGAAAAATAATTAACAATAACGCTAGGCAATTAGTAGGCGCACTTTCATTTTTTTTACTCACGGACTCTCTTGCATAGCGTGGTGTTTAATATTTAGTAAATTAATTATATAATTTCCATTGCTTAATTATTTCCTAATTTAATTAATCTGTTATTCTAATCGCGGATTCGCTTGTGTAGCGCGATAGTGGCATTTAATAATTTTCTAAAACTAATTTTCTTAATCACAAATGTAGTAATTTCTCAAAAGTACTACAAATAATTGATTGTCATGATTTCGGATTCGCTTGCGAGGCGCAATTATGATAAGTTAATAAATTGTGTTATTCGATCACACACTCGCTTGCGTAGCATGGTTATGACAACATAATATTATCCCAATCATTTTTTTAGTAATTCTAATAATCAAGAAATAAAAGCGGATAGGTAAAACATAAAAATCATATAAAATAAAGTTTTGTCCAAAATTAATTTAAGCCAAGTTCAATTCAATAAACCGACCGTGCTAGAACTACAAGGCTCGGAGAATGCCTTACACCTTCTCCCCGGTCAACAGAATTCCTTACCCGAATTTTATTTTCGCAGACCAATAATAATAGAGTCAAATCTTCATTTGACTAGGGATTCAAATAAAAGGTGACTTGGAACACCCAAAAAATCAAATCCAAGTGGAGACTCTGTAAATAAAATAAAATGTATTCACGTTTGTCACTTTAATTAGAGAAACTCTTTAACCCACAATCCATAAAACATATATCATTTGAGGGGATAAAAAGGGGTGTGACAGCTCTGGCGACTCCGCTGGGGATAATCGAAATTCGAGCTTGTACATGTTAACTTTTATTTGGCTTTATTAATTTTGTATATATTGTGATTTATTTGTGCCTAATGTGCTATATGTCCGTTTTTTACCGCTTTGATATTGTTGAACTGTACACATAAATTATCTTCTCACGCACCCCTCAGAGTCTTCTTGAAATTAAATTGGGTATTTGCTTGACATAGCCCGCTTTCTTTGAGATAGCCGAGGTGCTTGTCACCCGGTGAAGGATTTTAGTCACACATGGTTTAGGGGGGGAGCACCACCAGTTAAGCCGGAAAGCAATGCTACTGGTACGCTGACCCTCCTCGGCTCGAGTTGTCCGTTTGAGTAAGCCACTTTAGATACCTTCTCCACCATGATTTAAACCTAGTAGAACAAACCTCATGCCGAATATCCGTAGTAGGTTCGCTTTATTTGCATCACATGCATTTGACTTAGCAGGGGTCGACACAAGGGCCGAGTTCTGTTTTAGAACAAGTACCTTGTCGAGACTATTATGTCATGTTATGTGCTACTTGTTGCATTATTTGGGAGGCTTTCATGTTGCCAACTTTAGCATAAATCAGTTGAATAAGCAGAAAAAAATGATGTGGTCTAGTGCGTATGATTTTTAAATATTAATTTTCATTAAAAAAGGAGAAAAATAGTTGGTTTGACCGAACTACGCGGGTCTCATTCTCATCGGATGTAAGATACTTAGGCAAATCTCATCGGTTCTGGCCTCCGATTTTCAAAAATCAAAAAAACTATTTTTCTTTAATTCAAAAAATATTTTCTTCCTTTTTTTAAAAAAAAGGTCTTTCTCCCAAAATTCAAAAAAAAAAAAAAAAAATTAAAATCCAAAAAAATATTTTCTGTCTTTTTAAAATTACAAAAAAAAAAATTCAAAATATTTTCTTTCTTTTTTTTAAAAAGTATTTCTTTCGAAGATTCCAAAAAAAAAAGGAAAAAAAAAAAATCTGTCTTTAGAAGTTTTCTTTCAACAAAAAAACAAAATTTCAAAAAATAAAAGCCGAAATTATTTTCCTTGTTAGCAGCTTTTATGAGATTATTTGTATATGAGTAAAAACAAAAGAGTTAGTTTATTTTACTTTATTCCTTATTTTCCCAAACTACACAAGATCTGATTCATGCGGCGTCATGATACGTAGGCAATCCCATCGGATTCGATCATAGCCATAAATAAATGGAGTGAAAAAATAAACCCAAAAAAGAACAAAACAATTGAGTGAAAAATAAACGAGTGAGAAAAAATAACAGAGAAAAACAAAGAGCGAAAAACAATAAAAAGAGATAAAAACAATATTTGAAAAAAAGAAAAAAAGAGCCTCCCGAGATGTAATCAGTTCACCCATGATTGAATCATACTCGAGCTTGTTCTAAAGCTAGTCAGGCTAGATCTACTGCAGTCAATAGACCCGAACCGGCCAAACCCTGAGTCTCTCTTGCACCGGGCTAATGCTAGATGTGAATACCACTCGAGGTCAACGCAATAATGCTTAGGGATGAAGCGACCCCTAATATGATGAACAATCATTTGCATGTTCACACCAATGGGCTAGTAGTCAGAATGATCCGTGAAGATGAGGAATTTGATCCGGAACTAAAGGCCATTGCATCCATTGCCGAGACAGAAGAAAAGCAAAAAAAAAAAATGGTTTCCAAACCTGAAAGTCCCCCATTAGACGGGAGACTCGGTAGCCAGTTTTGCTATCCTTTCTGCGTCCAAATGTTTTCAGGGTGTAATCTGGATGTTTTACATTATTGTCTTACTTTCTGATGAAAACCCTTCTATCTTTAAAATTCAAAAAAATAAAAATCAATTAAATAAAATTAATATTTCATTGTCTAGGAATGTCTCTTTTCTTAATTTTGTCACCTTTCTTATTCTCTTTTCAGTTCTGTTAATGTAGATTTTAATAACATGACATGCTTGCGGACTTTATGCCCAGATCCTAAAACGTCGTCAGACTTTGAAATAATGAATCAAGAAGCATAATGTGTTGAATATAAGGCTTGTGAGAAAATAAGCAAAGAATTGGAACACTAGGCCTAAGCCAAGATCCAAATAAAATCGAAAAATATTAAAATTCCCTATCTTTGGATCATTGTTGAAGCTGAGATTGAGGATAAAGATTGGGTCAAGAACCGGTTTGGAACAGTTGACGATGATTGATGAAAAACGTATGGCCGCAGTTTGCCACGAGCAGTTATACCAACAAAGAATGGCCCGTGCCTACAACAAGAAAGTGCGGCCCAGAAAGTTCGAAGTGGGGCAACTCGTCCTAAGACATATCCTCTCGCATCATGAAGAAGCCAAAGGAAAATTGGCTCCATATTGGAAAGGTCCATACATTGTAACAAGATTACTGCCAAAAGGGAGCGTTGTATTTGGGAGATATCAAAGGAAATGTCTCTGAGACAACTGTCTATACAACCACGATCAAAAGGTATTATGTTTGACACTTTTACGCATCTTTAATGTTCTCTAATTGAGATGACGAAGGCTTTCATTCTCGTTACCCAAACACTATCAACCCTTTGCAAACCCTTTTGAGCCGGTTACTTTTCTTTGATTACCCTCTTTGGTCCTGGAAGTTTTATGAAAAAAAAGAGAAAGGAAAACGAAAAAAAAAAAGAAAAAAAACAACAAAAGAAAATCAAAACAAAGTGAATTGAACTATGTTCGACTTGATTCCGAAAGGATACGTAGGCAGCCTCTCTCTGGGGTTCAGTCACACCAAAAACAAAAATCCACATCCCCCAAACGTTGAAATTGGGGCAAATGTTACAATGGTTTGGCGATGGTCTCTCCTGAGAGGTTCCAAAGTTGTAATTCAATCCAAACCCTTTTTACCCAATTCCTTTTCAAGTCCTTCCGATCAATCAACGAGAATGTTCAAAATTGGAGGATACAGTCACTTGGATCTGGTGCAATCAAATGAGAGAAATAAAATGAGAGAGTCTTATTGGTGAAAACTCTTAGGGGCATCGTAAGGCAATGGTGAGTAAAGAAACTAAAATGAGAGAGTCTTTTTAGTGAAAACTCGCAAGGAGCACTATAAGGCGATGGTGAGAAGATAAAGGTCAACTGGTGAAAACCCACAAAGGGCGCCACTGATCGAAAAGAGGATCTTCATAGCCATTGGCATTGACACAGTCCTGGGTAAGATTTCTCAATTTCGAGACAAAAGGTTTGATGAATTTTTGAGAGTCGGACAGTTTACACAGATCATGCATCCAGTCCAAAAGGTATGTCATGTTCATTGAAGTCTGCATGTACTCCAGATAAGTCCTTCTTTCCTTTTCCCGAAAGGAATACCTCTTGTCTAAATTCATTCTCCATTCTACTGTTTGTTTTTCCTTGAATACCTTTTGGTCTAACTCTGTTTTGAAACTAAGGCAAAGAAGGGATAACAAGACCGATTTACATGACTCCGGTTTGATACAAGCTAATATGCAAAAAAGGCACCCAGACTCGGCAGGGGTATCAAGTTGACCCCGACTGGCGATGGTGGCCGATGGTTCGAAATCAAAAACTCTTGTAAGGATGAAATCAAATTGAAAGTGCCTACAAGGGCAAAATAAAGTTGAAAAGTTTAAGTCCCAAGTGGCTAACCATTTTGGCAAAGTCTGAAAAGCCAAAGGTTCCCCAATGTTCTGAAATTGAAAGTGTAAGGAAAGAAGTAGAAAGTTAAAAGCCACAAAGTTAAATAAAAGTTAAAAAGGTTAAGTCCCACGCGGCCAACCGTGGTATTAAGGAAATCATCATAAAGAAATATGGGCACAAAGTCAAGCTGCCAAAGACATCAAGCCACAAATCGATCACCACTTTTTAAAACACACAATATTTCTTTGTTTGCAGCAGGAACAAAGTAATGCAGAATATCGATTCCTAATGAACGAATGTCACCAAAGGTGAGTTTCCCAAATTCTCAATTTTCTTTTATTTTCAGGATGCATCACTATTACAGATTATTTTCGTAGCTTAACCCAGGTAGAACCTTTTCACCTAGGGGGATCCAGCTCATATTTTCAGGTAGAAGTACTCTTCGCTCAGGTTATTTTACGTAGCTTAACCCAGGTAGAACCTTTTCGCCTAGGGGATCCAGCTCATATTTTCGAGTAGAAGTACTCTTCGCCTAGGTTATTTTTACGTAGCTTAACCCAGGTAGAACCTTTTTGCTTAGGGGGATCCAGCTCATATTTCCTCGTAGAAGTACTATTCGCTCAAGTTGTTTTACGTAGCTTAACCCAGGTAGAACCTTTTCTCATGGGGGATCCATCCCATATTTCAGGGTAGAAGTACTCTTCACTCAGGTTGTTTTATGTAGCTTAACCCAGGTAGAACCTTTTAGACTTGGGGGATCCAACTCATAGTTTCGGGTAGAAGTACTCTTCGACCAGACTATGTTTCGTAGCTTAACCCAGGTAGAACCTTTTTACCTAGAGGGATCTAGCTCATAGTTTCTGGGTAGAAGTACTCTTCACTCATGTTGTTTTTCGTAGCTTAACCCAAGTAGAACCTTTTTGCCTAGGGGGATCTTGCTCATAGTTCCGGGTAGAAGTACTCTTCGCTCAAGTTATTTTACGTAGCTTAAACCATGTAGAGCCATTTCGGTTTGGAAGATCTAACTCATAGTTCCGGATAAAAGTACTCTTCACCTAGGTTGTTTTTCTTAGCTTAAGCGAGGTAGAACCTTTTTGCCTAGGGGAATCCAGCTCATAGTTTCCGGGTAGAAGTACTCTTCGCTCAAGGTGTTTTATGTAGCTTAACCCATGTAGAACCTTTTTGCCTAGGGGGATCCAGCTCATAGTTTCCGGGTAGAAGTACTCTTCGCTCAGGTTGTTTTATGTAGCTTAACCCAGGTACAACCTTTTTGCCTAAGGGGATCCAGCTCATATTTCCAAGTAGAAGTACTGTTCGCCCAGGTTTGCTTTTCATAGTTTAACCCAGGTAGAACCTTTTCGCCAAGGGGATCCAGCTCACAGTTTCAGGCAGAAGTACTCTTCGCCTTGGCTGTTGTTTTCGTAGCTTAACCTAGGTAGAATCTTTTCGCCTAGGGGGATCCTGATCACCATTCCGAGTAGAAGTACTCTTCGCCTTGGCTGTTGTTTTCGTAGCTTAACCTAGGTAGAATCTTTTCGCCTAGGGGGATCCAGCTCATATTTCCGGGGAGAAGTGCTCTAAGCCTAGGTTGTTTTTACGTAGCTTATCCAGTAAGAACTGTTTCGCCTAGGGGGATCCTGATCACCATTCCGAGTAGAAGTACTCTTCGCTCAAGTTGTTTTTTGTAGCTTAACCCAGGTAGAACCTTTTTGCCTATGGGTACCCCGCCAATATTTCCGAGTAGAAGTACTCTTCACCCAGGTTTGCTTTTCGTAGTTTAACCTAGGTAGAACCTTTTTGCCTAGGGGGATCCAGGTCACGGTTTCGGGTAGAAGTACTCTTCGCCTAGGTTATTGGTTTCGTAGCTTAACCCAGGTGGAACCTTTTTTCGTAGGGGGATCCAACTCATATTTTCGGGTAGAAGTACTCTTCACCTAGGTTGTTTTTATGTAGCTTAACCCATGTAGAACCTTTTTGCCTTTGGAGATCCAGCTCACAGTTCCGGGTAGAAGTACTCTTTGACGATACTGTTTTTCGTAGCTTAACTCAGGTAGAACCTTTTTGCCTAGGGGGATCCAGCTTATAATTTTCGGGTAGAAGTACTCTTCGCTAATGTTGTTTTTTGTAGCTTAACCCCGGTAGAACCTTTTCGCTTAGGGGGATCTAGCTCATATTTCTGGGTAGAAATACTATTCACTCAGGTTGTTTTACGTAGCTTAACCCAGGTAGAACCTTTTCGCCTTGAGTGATCCAGCTCATAGTTCCGGGTAGAAGTACTCTTCGACCAGACTATGTTTCGTAGCTTAACCCTGGTAGAACCGTTTTGCCTAGGGGGATCTAGATCATAGTTTTCGGGTAGAAGTATTCTTCGCTCATGTTGTTTTTCGTAGCTTAACCCAGGTAGAACCTTTTTGCCTAGGAGGATTCAGCTCATAGTTCTGGGTAGAAGTACTCTTCGCTTAGGTTGTTGAACGTAGTTTAACCCAGGTAGAACCTTTTCACCCAGGGGGATCCAACTCATAGTTCCGGGAAGAAGTACTCTTCGCTCAAGTTGTTTTACGTAGCTTAACCCAGGTAGAACCTTTTTGCCTAGGGGAATCCAGCTCATAGTTTCCGGGTAGAAGTACTCTTCGCCCAGGTTGTTTTATGTAGCTTAACCCAGGTTGAACCTTTTTGCCTAAGGGGATCCAGCTCATATTTCCGAGTAGAAGTACTGTTCGCCCAGGTTTGATTTTCATAGGTTAACCCAGGTAGAACCTTTTCGCCTAGGGGGATCCAGCTCATATTTCCGAGTAGAAGTACTGTTCGCCCAGGTTTGATTTTCATAGGTTAACCCAGGTAGAACCTTTTCGCCTAGGGGGATCCAGCTCATATTTCCGAGTAGAAGTACTGTTCGCCCAGGTTTGATTTTCATAGGTTAACCCAGGTAGAACCTTTTCGCCTAGGGGGATCCAGCTCATATTTCCGAGTAGAAGTACTGTTCGCCCAGGTTTGATTTTCATAGGTTAACCCAGGTAGAACCTTTTCGCCTAGGGGGATCCAGCTCATATTTCCGAGTAGAAGTACTGTTCGCCCAGGTTTGATTTTCATAGGTTAACCCAGGTAGAACCTTTCCGCCTTTGGGGATCTAGCTCATAGTTCCAGGTAGAAGTACTCTCGACTAGGTTTTTTTTGTATCTTAACCCAGATAGAACCGTTTTGCCTAGGGGGATCTAGCTCCTAGTTTCCGGCTAGAAGTACGCTTCGGTCATGTTGTTTTTCGTAGCTTAACCTAGGTAGAACCTTTTCGCCTAGGAGGATTCAGCTCATAGTTCCGGGTATAAGTACTCTTCGCTTAGGTAGTTTTATGTAGCTTAACCCAGGTAGAACCTTTTCACCTAGGGGGATCCAGCTCATAGTTCCGGGTATAAGTACTCTTCGCTTAGGTAGTTTTATGTAGCTTAACCCAGGTAGAACCTTTTCACCTAGGGGGATCCAGCTCATAGTTCCGGGTATAAGTACTCTTCGCTTAGGTAGTTTTATGTAGCTTAACCCAGGTAGAACCTTTTCACCTAGGGGGATCCAGCTCATAGTTCCGGGTTAAGTGCTCTTCGCTCAGGTTGTTTTACGTAGCTTAACCCATGTAGAACCATTTCGCTTTGGAAGATCTAACTCATAGTTCCAGATAGAAGTACTCTTCACCTAGGTTGTTTTTCTTAGCTTAAGCGAGGTAGAACCTTTTTGCCTAGGGGAATCCAGCTCATAGTTTCCGGGTAGAAGTACTCTTCGCTCAAGTTGTTTTATGTAGCTTAACCCAGGTTGAACCTTTTTGCCTAAGGGGATCCAGCTCATATTTCCGAGTAGATGTACTGTTCGCCCAGGTTTGATTTTCATAGGTTAACCCAGGTAGAACCTTTTCGCCAAGGGGATCCAGCTCACAGTTTCAGGTAGAAGTACTCTTCGCCTAGGTTGTTGTTTTCGTAGCTTAACCCAGGTAGAACCTTTTCGCCTAGGGGGATCCAGCTCATATTTCCGGGGAGTAGTGCTCTAAGCCTAGGTTGTTTTTACGTAGCTTATCCCAGGTAGAAACTTTTCACCTAGGGGGATCAAGCTCACAGTTCTGGGTAGAAGTACGCTTCGCTCAAGTTGCTTTTGGTAGCTTAACCCAGGTAGAACCTTTTTGCCTAGGGGTATCCAGCTCATATTTTCGAGTAGAAGTACTCTTAGCCAGGTTTGCTTTTCCTAGTTTGACCCAGGTAGAACCTTGTTTGCCTAGGGGGATCCATCTCACAGTTCCGGGTAGAAGTACACTTCGCCTAGGTTGTTTGTTTCGTAGCTTAACCCAGGTAGAACCTTTTTGCTTAGGGGGATCCAACTCATATTTCCAGGTAGAAGTACTCTTCGCCTAGGTTATGTTTACGTAGCTTAATCCATGTAGAACCTTTTCACCTTGGGAGATCCATCTCATAGTTCCAGGTAGAAGTACTCTTCGACCATGCTATTTTTCGTAGCTTAACCCTGATAGAACCTTTTTACCTAGGGGATCCATCTCATAATTTTCGGGTAGAAGTACTCTTCGCTCATGTTGTTCTTTGTAGCTTAACCCCGGTAGAACCTTTTCGCTTAGGGGGATCCAGCTCATATTTCCGGGTAGAAGTACTATTCGCTTAGGTTGTTTTACGTAGCTTAACCGAGGTAGAACCTTCTCTCATGGGAGATCCATCTCATATTTCCGTGTAGAAATACTCTTCGCTCAAGTTGTTTTATGTAGCTTAACCCAGGTAGAACCTTTCCGCCTTTGGGGATCTAGCTCATAGTTCCAGGTAGAAGTACTCTTCGACTAGGTTGTTTTTTGTATCTTAACCTAGATTGAACCGTTTTGCCTAAGGGGGTCTAGCTCCTAGTTTCCGGCTAGAAGTACGCTTCGGTCATGTTGTTTTTCGTAGCTTAACCCAGGGAGAACCTTTTCGCCTAGGAGGATTCAGCTCATAGTTCCGGGTATAAGTACTATTCGCTTAGGTAGTTTTATGTAGCTTAACCCAGGTAGAACCTTTTCACCTAGGGGGATCCAGCTCATAGTTCCGGGTAGAAGTACTCTTCGCTCAAGTTGTTTTACGTAGTTTAACCCAGGTAGAACCTTTCGCCTAGAAGGATCCAGCTCATAGTTCCGGGTTAAGTGCTCTTCGCTCAGGTTGTTTTATGTAGCTTAACCCATGTAGAACCATTTCGCTTTGGAAGATCTAACTCATAGTTCCACATAGAAGTACTCTTCACCTAGGTTGTTTTTCTTAGCTTAAGCGAGGTAGAACCTTTTTGCCTAGGGGAATCCAGCTCATAGTTTCCGGGTAGAAGTACTCTTCGCTCAAGTTGTTTTATGTAGCTTAACCCAGGTAGAACCTTTTTGCCTAGGGGGATCCAGCTCATAGTTCTGAGTAGAAGTACTGTTCGCCCAGGTTTGCTTTTCGTAGTTTAACCCAGGTAGAACCGTTTCGCCAAGGGGATCCAGCTCACAGTTTCAGGTAGAAGTACTCTTCGCCTAAGTTGTTGTTTTCGTAGCTTAAGCCAGGTAGAACCTTTTCGCCTAGGGGGATCCAACTCATATTTCCCGGGAGAAATGCTCTAAGCCTAGGTTGTTTTTACGTAGCTTATCCCANAAGCTCACAGTTCTGGGTAGAAGTACGCTTCGCTCAAGTTGCTTTTGGTAGCTTAACCCAGGTAGAACCTTTTTGCCTAGGGGTATCGAGCTCATATTTTCGAGTAGAAGTACTCTTCGCCCAGGTTTGCTTTTCCTAGTTTGACCCAGGTAGAACCTTGTTTGCCTAGGGGGATCCATCTCACAGTTCCGGGTAGAAGTACACTTCGCCTAGGTTGTTTGTTTCGTAGCTTAACCCAGGTAGAACCTTTTTACTTAGGGGGATCCAACTCATATTTCCAGGTAGAAGTACTCTTCGCCTAGGTTATGTTTACGTAGCTTAATCCATGTAGAACCTTTTCACCTTGGGAGATCCATCTCATAGTTCCAGGTAGAAGTACTCTTCGACCATGCTATGTTTCGTAGCTTAACCCTGATAGAACCTTTTTACCTAGGGGATCCATCTCATAATTTCCGGGTAGAAGTACTCTTCGCTCATGTTGTTCTTTGTAGCTTAACCCCGGTAGAACCTTTTCGCTTAGGGGGATCCAGCTCATATTTCCGGGTAGAAGTACTATTCGCTTAGGTTGTTTTACGTAGCTTAACCGAGGTAGAACCTTCTCTCATGGGAGATCCATCTCATATTTCCGTGTAGAAATACTCTTCGCTCAAGTTGTTTTATGTAGCTTAACCCAGGTAGAACCTTTCCGCCTTTGGGGATCTAGCTCATAGTTCCAGGTAGAAGTACTCTTCGACTAGGTTGTTTTTTGTATCTTAACCTAGATTGAACCGTTTTGCCTAAGGGGGTCTAGCTCCTAGTTTCCGGCTAGAAGTACGCTTCGGTCATGTTGTTTTTCGTAGCTTAACCCAGGGAGAACCTTTTCGCCTAGGAGGATTCAGCTCATAGTTCCGGGTATAAGTACTATTCGCTTAGGTAGTTTTATGTAGCTTAACCCAGGTAGAACCTTTTCACCTAGGGGGATCCAGCTCATAGTTCCGGGTAGAAGTACTCTTCGCTCAAGTTGTTTTACGTAGTTTAACCCAGGTAGAACCTTTCGCCTAGAAGGATCCAGCTCATAGTTCCGGGTTAAGTGCTCTTCGCTCAGGTTGTTTTACGTAGCTTAACCCATGTAGAACCATTTCGCTTTGGAAGATCTAACTCATAGTTCCACATAGAAGTACTCTTCACCTAGGTTGTTTTTCTTAGCTTAAGCGAGGTAGAACCTTTTTGCCTAGGGGAATCCAGCTCATAGTTTCCGGGTAGAAGTACTCTTCGCTCAAGTTGTTTTATGTAGCTTAACCCAGGTAGAACCTTTTTGCCTAGGGGTATCCAGCTCATATTTTCGAGTAGAAGTACTCTTAGCCAGGTTTGCTTTTCCTAGTTTGACCCAGGTAGAACCTTGTTTGCCTAGGGGGATCCATCTCACAGTTCCGGGTAGAAGTACACTTCGCCTAGGTTGTTTGTTTCGTAGCTTAACCCAAGTAGAACCTTTTTGCTTAGGGGGATCCAACTCATATTTCCAGGTAGAAGTACTCTTCGCCTAGGTTATGTTTACGTAGCTTAATCCATGTAGAACCTTTTCACCTTGGGAGATCCATCTCATAGTTCCAGGTAGAAGTACTCTTCGACCATGCTATGTTTCGTAGCTTAACCCTGATAGAACCTTTTTACCTAGGGGATCCATCTCATAATTTCCGGGTAGAAGTACTCTTCGCTCATGTTGTTCTTTGTAGCTTAACCCCGGTAGAACCTTTTCGCTTAGGGGGATCCAGCTCATATTTCCGGGTAGAAGTACTATTCGCTTAGGTTGTTTTACGTAGCTTAACCGAGGTAGAACCTTCTCTCATGGGAGATCCATCTCATATTTCCGTGTAGAAATACTCTTCGCTCAAGTTGTTTTATGTAGCTTAACCCAGGTAGAACCTTTCCGCCTTTGGGGATCTAGCTCATAGTTCCAGGTAGAAGTACTCTTCGACTAGGTTGTTTTTTGTATCTTAACCTAGATTGAACCGTTTTGCCTAAGGGGGTCTAGCTCCTAGTTTCCGGCTAGAAGTACGCTTCGGTCATGTTGTTTTTCGTAGCTTAACCCAGGGAGAACCTTTTCGCCTAGGAGGATTCAGCTCATAGTTCCGGGTATAAGTACTATTCGCTTAGGTAGTTTTATGTAGCTTAACCCAGGTAGAACCTTTTCACCTAGGGGGATCCAGCTCATAGTTCCGGGTAGAAGTACTCTTCGCTCAAGTTGTTTTACGTAGTTTAACCCAGGTAGAACCTTTCGCCTAGAAGGATCCAGCTCATAGTTCCGGGTTAAGTGCTCTTCGCTCAGGTTGTTTTACGTAGCTTAACCCATGTAGAACCATTTCGCTTTGGAAGATCTAACTCATAGTTCCACATAGAAGTACTCTTCACCTAGGTTGTTTTTCTTAGCTTAAGCGAGGTAGAACCTTTTTGCCTAGGGGAATCCAGCTCATAGTTTCCGGGTAGAAGTACTCTTCGCTCAAGTTGTTTTATGTAGCTTAACCCAGGTAGAACCTTTTTGCCTAGGGGGATCCAGCTCATATTTCTGAGTAGAAGTACTGTTCGCCCAGGTTTGCTTTTCGTAGTTTAACCCAGGTAGAACCGTTTCGCCAAGGGGATCCAGCTCACAGTTTCAGGTAGAAGTACTCTTCGCCTAAGTTGTTGTTTTCGTAGCTTAAGCCAGGTAGAACCTTTTCGCCTAGGGGGATCCAACTCATATTTCCCGGGAGAAATGCTCTAAGCCTAGGTTGTTTTTACGTAGCTTATCCCAGGTAGAACCTTTTCACCTAGGGGGATCCAGCTCATAGTTCCGGGTAGAAGTACTCTTCATTCAAGTTGTTTTTTGTAGCTTAACCCAGGTAAAACCTTTTTGCCTAGGGGTATCCAGCTCATATTTCCGAGTAGAAGTACTCTTTGCCCATGTTAGCTTTTCTTAGTTTGAACCAAGTAGAACCTTTTTCGCCTAGGGGGATCCATCTCACAGTTCCGGGTAGAAGTACTCTTCGCCTAGGTTGTTATTTTTGTAGCTTAACCCAGATAGAACCTTTTTGCTTAAGGGGATCCAGCTCATATTTCCAGGTAGAAGTACTCTTCGCCTAGGTTATGTTTACGTAGCTTAACCCATGTAGAACTTTTTCACCTTAGGAGATCCATATCATAGTTCCGGGTAGAAGTACTCTTTGACCATGCTGTTTTTCGTAGCGTAACCCTGGTAGAACCTTTTTACCTAGGGGATCGAGCTCATAATATCCGGGTAGAAGTACTCTTCGCTCATGTTGTGTTTTGTAGCTTAACCCCGGTAGAACCTTTTCACTTAGGGGTATCCAGCTCATATTTCTAGGTAGAAGTACTATTCGTTCAGGTTATTTTACGTAGCTTAACCGAGGTAGAACCTTTTCTCATGGGAGATCCATCTCATATTTCCGTGTAGAAGTACTCTTCGCTCAGGTTGTTTTATGTAGCTTAACCCAGGTAGAACCTTTTCGCCTTTGGGGATCTAGCTCATAGTTCTAGGTAGAAGTACCCTTCGACCAGGCAGTTTTTCGTAGCTTAACCCAGGTAGAACCTTTTTTCCTAGGGGGATCTAGCTCATAGTTTGCGGGTAGAAGTACATTTTGCTCATGTTGTGTTTCATAGCTTAACCCAGGTAGAACCTTTTCGCCTAGAAGGATTCAGCTCATAGTTCCGGGTAGAAGTATCCTTCGCTTAGGTAGTTTTACGTAGCTTAACCCAGGTAGAACCTTTTCACCTAGGGGGATCTAGCTCATAGTTCCGGGTAGAAGTATCCTTCGCTTAGGTAGTTTTACGTAGCTTAACCCAGGTAGAACCTTTCGCCTAGAGGGATCCAGCTCATAGTTCCGGGTTGAGTGCTCTTCGCTCAGGCTGGTTTACGTAGCTTAACCCATGTAGAACCATTTCGCCTTAGAAGATCTAACTCATTGTTCCGGATAGAAGTACTCTTCACCTAGGTTGTTTTTCTTAGCTTAAGCGAGGTAGAACTTTTTTGCCTAGGGGAATCCTGCTCATAGTTTCCGGGTAGAAGTACTCTTCGCTCAGGTTGTTTTATGTAGCTTAACACAGGTAGAACACTTTTGCCTAGGGGGATCCAGCTCATATTTCCGAGTAGAAGTACTGTTCGCCCAGGTTTTCTTTTCGTAGTTTAACCCAGGTAGAACCTTTTCGCCAAGGGGATCCAGCTCACAGTTTCAGGTAGAAGTACTTTTCGCCTAAATTGTTGTTTTCGTAGCTTAACCCAGGTAGAACCTTTTTCGCCTAGGGGGATCTAGCTCATATTTCCGGGGAGAAGTGCTCTAAGCCTAGGTTGTTATTACGTAGTTTATCCCAGGTAGAACCTTTTTACCTAGGGGGATCTAGCTCATAGTTTCGGGTAGAAGTACTCTTCGCTCAAGTTGTTTTACGTAGCTTAACCCAGGTAGAACCTTTCGCCTAGAGGGATCCAGCTCATAGTTCTGGGTTGAGTGCTCTTCGCTCAGGCTGTTTGACGTAGCTTAACCCATGTAGAACTATTTTGCCTTGGAAGATCTAACTCATAGTTCTAGATAGAAGTACTCTTAACCTAGGTTGTTTTTCGTAACTTAAGCGAGGTAGAACCTTTTTGCCTAGGGGAATTCAGCTCATAGTTTCCGGGTAGAAGTACTCTTCGCTCAGGTTGTTTTATGTAGCTTAACCCAGGTAGAACCTTTTTGCCTAAGAGGATCCAGCGCATATTTCCGAGTAGAAGTACTGTTTGCCCAGGTTTGCTTTTCATAGTTTAACCCAGGTAGAACCTTTTCGCCAAGGGGATCCAGCTCACAGTTTCAAGTAGAAGTACTCTTCGCCTAGGTTGTTGTTTTCGTAGCTTAACCCAGGTAGAACCTTTTCGCCTAGGGGGATCCAGCTCATATTTCCGAGGAGTAGTGCTCTAAGCCTAGGTTGTTTTTACGTAGCTTATCCCAGGTAGAAACTTTTCACCTAGGGGGATCCAGCTCACAGTTCTGGGTAGAAGTATTCTTCGCTCAAGTTGTTTTTGGTAGCTTAACCCAGGTAGAACCTTTTTGCCTGGGGGTATCCAGCTCATATTTTCGAGTAGAAGTACTCTTCGCCCAGGTTTGCTTTTCCTAGTTTGACCCAGGTAGAACCTTATTTTCCTTGGGGGATCCATCACACAGTTCCGGGTAGAAGTACACTTCGCCTAGATTTTTGTTTTTGTAGCTTAACCCAGGTAGAACCTTTTTGCTTAAGGGGATCCATCTCATATTTCCAGGTAGAAGTACTCTTCGCCTAGGTTAGTTGTACGTAGCTTAATCAATGGAGAACCTTTTCACCTTGGGAGATCCATCTCACAGTTCCAAGTAGAAGTACTCTTCGACCATGCTATTGTTCGTAGCTTAACCTTGATCGAACCTTTTTACCTAGGGGATCCATCTCATAATTTCCGGGTAGAAGTACTCTTCGCTCATGTTGTGTTTTGTAGCTTAACCCCTGTAGAACCTTTTCGCTTAGGGGGATCCAACTCATATTTTCGGGTAGAAGTACTATTCGCTTAGGTTGTTTTACGTAGCTTAACCGAGGTAGAACCTTTTCTCATGGGAGATCCATCTCATATTTCCGTGTAGAAGTACTCTTCGCTCAGGTTGTTTTATGTAGCTTAACCCAGGTAGAACCTTTTCGCCTTGGGGGATCTAGCTCATAGTTCCAGGTAGAAGTACTCTTCGACTAGGTTATGTTTACGTAGCTTAACCCATGTAGAACCTTTTCACCTTAGGAGATCCATCTCATAGTTCCGGGTAGAAGTACTCTTCGACCATGCTGTTTTTCGTAGCTTAACCCTGGTAGAACCTTTTTACCTAGGGGATCGAGCTCATAATTTCTGGGTAGAAGTACTCTTCGCTCATGTTGTTTTTTGTAGCTTAACCCTGGTAGAACCTTTTCGCTTAGGGGGATCCAGCTCATATTTCCAGGGAGAAGTACTATTCACTCAGGTTATGTTACGTAGCTTAACCGAGGTAGAACCTTTTCTCATGGGAGATCCATCTCATATTTCCGTGTAGAAGTACTCTTCGCTCAGGTTGTTTTATGCAGCTTAACCCAGGTAGAACCTTTTCGCCTTTGGGGATCTAGCTCATAGTTCCAGGTAGAAGTACTCTTCGACCAGGCAGTTTTTCGTAGCTTAACCCAGGTAGAACCTTTTTGCCTAGGGGGATCTAGCTCATAGTTTGCGGGTAGAAGTACATTTTGCTCATGTTGTTTTTCATAGCTTAACCCAGGTAGAACCTTTTCGCCTAGGAGGATTTAGCTCATAGTTCCGGGTAGAAGTATCTTTCGCTTAGGTAGTTTTACGTAGCTTAACCCAGGTAGAACCTTTTCACCTAGGGGGATCTAGCTCATAGTTCCGGGAAGAAGTACTCTTCGCTCAAGTAGTTTAACGTAGCTTAACCCAGGTAGAACCTTTTGCCTAGAGGGATCCAGCTCATAGTTCCGGGTTGAGTGCTCTTCGCTCAGGCTGGTTTACGTAGCTTAACCCATGTAGAACCATTTCGCCTTAGAAGATCTAACTCATTGTTCCGGATAGAAGTACTCTTCACCTAGGTTGTTTTTTTTAGCTTAAGCGAGGTAGAACCTTTTTGCCTAGGGGAATCCTGCTCATAGTTTCCGGGTAGAAGTACTCTTCGCTCAGGTTGTTTTATGTAGCTTAACACAGGTAGAACATTTTTGCCTAGGGGGATCCAGCTCATATTTCCGAGTAGAAGTACTGTTCGCCCAGGTTTGCTTTTCGTAGTTTAACCCAGGTAGAACCTTTTCGCCAAGGGGATGCAGCTCACAGTTTCAGGTAGAAGTACTTTTCGCCTAAGTTGTTGTTTTCGTAGCTTAACCCAGGTAGAACCTTTTTCGCCTAGGGGGATCTAGCTCATATTTCCGGGGAGAAGTGCTCTAAGCCTAGGTTGGTATTACGTAGATTATCCCAGGTAGAACCTTTTTACCTAGGGGATCTAGCTCATAGTTTCGGGTAGAAGTACTCTTCGCTCAAGTTGTTTTACGTAGCTTAACCCAGGTAGAACCTTTCGCCTAGAGGGATCCAATTCATAGTTCTGGGTTGAGTACTCTTCACTCAGGCTGTTTTACGTAGCTTAACGCATGTAGAACTATTTCGCCTTGGAAGATCTAACTCATAGTTCCAGATAGAAGTACTCTTAACCTAGGTTGTTTTTCTTAGCTTAAGCGAGGTAGAACCTTTTTGCCTAGGGCAATCCAGCTCATAGTTTCCGGGTAGAAGTACTCTTCGCTCAAGTTGTTTTACGTAGCTTAACCCAGGTAGAACCTTTTTGCCTAGGGGAATCCAGCTCATAGTTCCGGGTTAAGTGCTCTTTGCTCAGGTAGTTTTACGTAGCTTAACCCATGTAGAACCATTTCGCCTTGGAAGATCTAACTCACAGTTCCGGATAGAAGTACTCTTCACCTAGGTTGTTTTTCTTAGCTTAAGCGAGGTAGAACCTTTTTGCCTAGGGGAATCCAGCTCATAGTTTTCGGGTAGAAGTACTCTTCGCTCAGGTTGTTTTATGTAGCTTAACACAGGTAGAACATTTTTGCCTAGGGGGATCCAGCTCATATTCTCGAGTAGAAGTACTGTTCGCCCAGGTTTGCTTTTCGTAGTTTAACCCAGGTAGAACCTTGTTGCCAAGGGGATCCAGCTCACAGTTTTAGGTTGAAGTACGCTTCGCCTAGGTTGTTGTTTTCGTAGCTTACCCCAGGTACAACCTTTTCGCCTAGGGGGATACAGCTCATATTTCCGGAAAGAAGTGCTCTAAGCCTAGGTTGTTTTTACGTAGCTTATCCCAGGTAGAACCTTTTCACCTATGGGGATTCAGCTCACAGTTCCGGGTAGAAGTACTCTTTGCTCAAGTTTTGTTTTGTAGCTTAACCCAGGTAGAATCTTTTTGCCTAGGGGTATCCAGCTCATATTTTCGAGTAGAAGTACTCTTCGCTCAGGTTTGCTTTTCCTAGTTTGACCCAAGTAGAACCTTTTTCGCCTAGGGGGATCCATCTCACAGTTCCGGGTAGAAGTACTCTTCGCCTAGGCTGTTTTTGGTAGCTTAACCCAGGTAGAACCTTTTTTCTTAGGGGGATCCAGCTCATATTTCCAGGTAGAAGTACTTTTCGCCTAAGTTATATTTATGTAGCTTAACCCATGTAGAACCTTTTCACCTTGGGAGATCCATCTCACAGTTCCAGGTAGAAGTACTCTTCGACCATGCTATTGTTTGTAGCTTAACCCTGTTAGAACCTTTTCGCTTAGGGGGATCGAGCTCATATTTTCGGGTAGAAGTACTATTCGCTCAGGTTGTTTTACGTAGCTTAACCGAGGTAGAACCTTTTCTCATGGGAGATCCATCTCATATTTCTGTGTAGAAGTACTCTTCGCTCAGGTTGTTTTATGTAGCTTAAACCAGGTAGAACCTTTTCGCCTTGGGGGATCCAGCTCATAGTTCCAGGTAGAAGTACTTTTCACCTTGGCAGGTTTTCGTAGCTTAACCCAGGTAGAACCTTTTTGCCTAGGTGGATCTAGCTCATAGTTTTCGGGTAGAAGTACTCTTCGCTCATATTGTTTTTCGTAGCTTAACCCAGGTAGAACCTTTTCACCTAGGAGGATTCAGCTCATAGATCCGGGTAGAAGTACTCTTCGCTTAGGTAGTTTTACGTAGCTTAACCCAGGTAGCACCTTTTCACCTAGGGGGATCCAGCTCATAGTTCTGGGTAGAAGTACTCTTCGCTCAAGTTGTTTTACGTAGCTTAACCCAGGTAGCACCTTTTCACCTAGGGGGATCCAGCTCATAGTTCTGGGTAGAAGTACTCTTCGCTCAAGTTGTTTTACGTAGCTTAACCCAGGTAGCACCTTTTCACCTAGGGGGATCCAGCTCATAGTTCTGGGTAGAAGTACTCTTCGCTCAAGTTGTTTTACGTAGCTTAACCCAGGTAGCACCTTTTCACCTAGGGGGATCCAGCTCATAGTTCTGGGTAGAAGTACTCTTCGCTCAAGTTGTTTTACGTAGCTTAACCCAGGTAGCACCTTTTCACCTAGGGGGATCCAGCTCATAGTTCTGGGTAGAAGTACTCTTCGCTCAAGTTGTTTTACGTAGCTTAACCCAGGTAGAACCTTTCGCCTAGAGGGATCCAGCTCATAGTTCCGGGTTAAGTGCTCTTCGCTCAGGTTATATTTCGTAGCTTAACCCATGTAGAACAATTTCGCCTTGGAAGATCTAACTCATAGTTCCGGATAGAAGTACTCTTCACCTATGTTAGTTTTCTTAGCTTAAGCGAGGTAGAACCGTTTTGCCTTGGGGAATCCAGCTCATAGTTTCCGAGTAGAAGTACTCTTCGCTCAGGTTGTTTTATGTAGCATAACCCAGGTAGAACCTTTTTGCCTAGGGGTACCCAGCTCATATTTCCGAGTAGAAGTACTCTTTGCCCAGGTTTGCCTTTCTTAGTTTGACCCAGGTAGAACCTTTTTCGCCTAGGGGGATCCATCTCAGTATTCAGGGTAGAAGTACTCTTCGCCTAGGTTGTTGTTTTCGTAGTTTAACCCAGGTAGAACCTTTTTGCTTAGGGGGATCCAGCTCATATTTCCAGGTGGAAGTACTCTTCGCCTAGGTTATTTTTACGTAGCTTAACCAATGTAGAACCTTTTCACCTTGGGAGATCCATCTCACAGTTCCGGGTTGAAGTACTCTTCGACCATGCTGTTTTTCGTAGCTTAACCCTAGTAGAACCTTTTTACCTAGGGGATCCAGCTCATAATTTCTGGGTAGAAGTACTCTTCGCTCATGTTGTTATTTTTAGCTTAACCCCGGTAAAACCTTTTTGCTTAGGGGTATCCAGCTCATATTTTCGGGTAGAAGTACTATTCGCTCAGGTTGTTTTACGTAGCTTAACCGAGGTAGAACCTTTTCTCATGGGAGATCCATCTCATATTTCCGTGTTGAAGTACTCTTCGCTCAGGTTGTTTTATGTAGCTTAACCTAGGTAGAACCTTTTCACCTTGGGGGATCCAGCTCATAGTTCCAGGTAGAAGTACTCTTCGACCAGGCTGTTTTTCGTAGCTTAACCCAGGTAGAACCTTTTTTCCTAGGGGGAGCTAGCTCATAGTTTCCGGGTAGAAGTACTCTTCGCTCATGTTGTTTTTCGTAGCTTAACCCAAGTAGAACCTTTTCGCCTAGGAGGATTCAGCTCAGAGTTCCGGGTAGAAGTGCTCTTCGCTTAGGTAGTTTTACGTAGCTTAACTTACGTAGAATCTTTTCACATAGGGGGATCCAGCTCATTGTTCCGGGTAGAAGTACTCTTCGCTCAAGTTGTTTTACGTAGTTTAACCCAGGTAGATCCTTTCGCCTAGAGGGATCCAGCTCATAGTTCCGGGTTAAATGCTCTTCACTCTGGTGTTTTACGTAGATTAACCTATGTAGAACCATTTCACCTTGGAAGATCTAACTCATAGTTCTGGATAAAAGTACTCTCCATTTCACTGTTCCGGGTAGAAGTACTCTTCGCCTAGGTTGTTCTTTCGTGGCTTAACACAGGTAGAACCTTTTTGCTTAGGAGGATCTAGCTCATATTTCCGAGTAGAAGTACTCTTGGCCTAGCTTATTTTTACGTAGCTTAACCCATGTAGAACCTTTTCACCTTGGAAGATCCAGCTCTCAGTTCCGGGTAGAAGTACTCTTCGACCATGCTGTTCTTCGTAGCTCAACCCAGGCAGAACCTTTTTGCCTAGGGGGATCGAGCTTATAGTTCTGGGTAGAAGTACTCTTCGCGCAGGTTGTTTTATGTAGCTTAACCCATGTAGAACCTTTTCGCCTAGGGGGATCCAGCTCATACTTCCGGGTAGGAGTACTCTTCGCTCAGGTTGTTTTTCGAACCTTAACCCATGTAGAACCTTTTCGCCTAGGAGGATTCAACTCACAGTTTTGAGTAGAAG